>JAVJIF010032946.1:0-137674 GCA_038442645.1 Agave tequilana | reverse complement strand
CTTGCTATTGCGGTAGAATTGAGCACTTGCACATCTCTATTTTAAAATTCTAAAATTCTGTATTTTTGTGTGCAGGTACTAACCTAATCAAATTTGGCGCCGTTGCCAGGGAGGGACGGTAAGTAATTCTCATTAAGTTTACATTTTTGGTTAACTTTCTTTTTTTCTTGGTGTATAGGTTTGACAATAAGAATCTTTGCTGCAGTGAACATATAAGTGGCGTTGGACTCTGCTCAAGAAAGTAGACCAAGAAGCCCTCAGATTTGCTACATTCATGTGGCAATCTGAGTGAACTACTAACCTGTATTTTTTGCAGGTTGGCTGTAGTGTAAAGTTTAATATCTGTAACTATCTATTTTCTTGTTTGCCTCACTATACTTCTTTCTAACCTCAACAGTAAAATGATGTTTGTTAAATGCTAAAACGTTTTAGACTTTGCATTTAAGCACGTGTCTAATTCGTTTACATTTACATTACTGTTGAAGAGTGCTGGAGCAAAAGGTACGTTTGCATGGCATATAGTTTAGGAACATTCTTGAGTGATTATTTGCTTGTTGAATGCTACTTTTCTTTATCCTGCACACTTTGAACAATCAATTTTAAGGGCTTGTCCTATAAACAAGATAAGGTGGGAAGTCATTACCCTCCCTTAGCCCACAAATAATCTCCTCACTCATTAACCCAAGCCTAACTAAAAACGAGTAGACGTTGGCCCTAGGCATCTCGACTCAATTAGGAGATTATCCTATGGGGGAAGGTGTTAGAATTTGACTCCTGCCAAATCAGTGTCTAAGGAAGGGATTGAGGGGCGAAACCCCGAAGGCTGGTGGTTTGGCTTAATTAGGCCCGTCGCTTTTACGCGGATACCTCCCACCAATCTTGCCCTGACCTGGCTGATTAGTTTGTGATCAAAGTCTGCATTATACCTCCCGTGGACAATCTAACCAGTTAGGAGTCGTCTAGGTCAAAAGTCTACCCTAACTTAGTTTAGAATTTTTTTTTTAGTTTTGTTTGTTTTTCTTTGTTTGTGTTTTGTTGTGTGATATTGGCTTATAATAAATTTTTTTTCAATTTTAATGGTAATCCATATTACACACACAACCTCTTTTTCAGATATTACCAACCCGGCATATCATAACTTTAACCAACATAGTGTGCTGGATTGGTCTTATCCGAATCAATATAACCCATTCCCCAATCTTATAACCATAGTTTCCAGAATAATTTCAACTCTTCACAGAGTCAATGTTGATTCACCTCCCCCGAGTCCAATTTTCAACCAACTTGTCCTCCTTATCCACCTTATCCACAATATTTCCAAGATTCATGCTCAGTTTCCACCAGTCCAAAATAGAAAACCATCAATTTTGGAAAGAGTATGCGTGAGTCCAAACAACAATCACAAATCTGATGGACTCACAATTTCACCACCATTCCAAGCAACACTTCATCTTTTCAAGACCAACCATAACAAAATAATGAACCAATCAATTATGAAAAGATGCTTGAAGGCATGACTCAGGCTCAAAACGCTCATAATCATGACATAGATATGATGGTCCAAACTCTACGTTCTCACCGTTTGACCAGTTCTGATGTCACTAACCATTCTGTTATAGCTGAAGAGTCATGTTGTTTTTGAAAACAAGGTTCCATTTCAGCACAATCATTTGAACTTGCCCAAACTCTAAATTTTGAAAGTGACATTGACAGTTTGGCAAGTAATCCCTTTCCTGAAATTGAACTTGAGAATGATTATGATCATGAACCTCAACTTAGTGATTCAATTCTACTTCCTGATCAATTATGACTCCGGTGTCTTCACCTGATTTTAATCTTTTTTTCGAGTCAACATTGGATCCTGTGCCAATTCATAATGAAATTGAATCGCCCATATTTGATGATCATCATATTAAACTTGACCAATTTCATACTTTTGAAAGTCTCATTGACAAATTGGCAAGTTCTCATTTTTATGAAATTGAACTCAATGAGAAATGTGAGCTAGATTCTCATTTTTGTGATCCAATTCAAATTCTCGAATCTATATTGACTCCTATTTTGTTACCCGACTTGAGTAATATTTTAGAGTCAGTTTTGATTCCCACACCTGTCATTCTTGAACTTGAATCACTAATATTAAGTCACATTCCATTGTGAGAAAATGAATGTGGACTTGAGTTTTAACTTCTTGATTTGGACCCACTTCATGAACCAATCTCGACTCCTGAACCTTTACTTGACTTAAGTCATTTTTCTGAGTCAGTATTAGTTCCCATACTTCCAAAGTCCAAGTCAGTCATTCTATCTTTTCAAACTCCATTTTAGGACAAGGCGGTTGATAAAATTGACTCAGAAATTAATTATGAAATTTGGAAATTATATGGGGTTAAATCTTTAATAAAAATAATCATGTATACATCATTTTAGTGGGTTTATATTACAGAGATTTCTGGTGGGTTCCTCCGAACTCCACGAAAAGTCGATTGGGCAGACCACCACCGGAACCACCACCTTAAGGTAATATTTTCCTTCCCTTTCCTCTTTTTCATGCGTCTATGCATTAATTCATACATTGAGGACAATGCATGAGATAGGTGTGGGGGAGGGTCTAACATAACTTAGGTTTTTTCATTTAAAAAAATTAAAAAATAAAATTAACATTTTCTTTACTTTTAAAAACATTTAAAAATAGAAACAATATTTTGACATATTTTTTGTAAGAAATTAAGTCAATTTTAAGGAATAGGAAAATCAAAGTTAGGATTTCTTAAACTTGGTCAAAATAAGATTATTTGTTTGATTTTTAGGGTTAGGAAGATAATTTGTCAAAGTAATTTAGTCTTGATCTTTACCTTATTAAAATATGCACATTTCATACACTTACACACTTAGGATTCAAAAACAAAGATTCTTATGCCTTATAAAAAATAATAATAATAATATAATGAAAAAAATAATAGAAAATATATATATATATATCTATGAAAGATAAACAAATCTATTATTGATTAGCTAGGTGCTTTGGCCTAAGTAAGCCTTAGTATTTATGCGAAAGATGATTAGATAAGTTTGAGAAAATATATATAAAAATCCTCTGATTAAGCTTAGAATTTGTGCCTAATAAAGCATAAGTATTCACGCCTAAAATGGTTCATATAATAAAATCCTTAGTTTTTGTGCCTTATTTGCTCGAGTCCTTAAGTCCTTTGGGTGTTTTCTCCCCCGGTACCCTAAGACCGTTTGGTTTGGGAGTCATCGATTAAAGGCTCGTTACATGGGCAGAATAGAAAGCCTAATAGAACTAAGAAATAATACCACAAAAAAAATAATAAATAAGACATAAGAGTTAGAGTTAAAGAACCCTGGTCAAAATTTTCACGGTCACAAGGTGCATATGACTTAGGGTAAAGTAATAGAGTAGATGAGAAGTACAATTTGACTCCTTACTTTGATTGATAACAAATTTTTGAATAGAGACTAAGTTTAGGAATGAAAAATTCAGTTTTCCTATAACTTATAGATTACTTAAAACTTACAATAATATTTCAAATATTTTTCTTTCAAAATGTGTTTTCAAAATACTAACATTTTTCTCAAAATACTAACATTTTCTCTTTCTTTACGGATTTTGTGGGTGTAATCCACTAAAAACCCTCACGAGACAAAACTCGTCCTCTAGGGGTAACCTAGAGGTTTAACGGCTTGCTGCACATGCTCAGTGCAATCGCGTGACCTGCGAAAGTGGTCTAATAATCCTTACTATACTTTAGTTGTTTTGCTCGAGGACGAGCAAAAGATAGGTATGTGGGTGTGATTGGTCGCTAATATTGCACATTCATTATCATATTCTCATACTTATTATAGAATAAACTCTGCTTTTTCCTAATTAATGTTTAATTTATTTGCAGGCCCATTCCTAAAGAAGAGGGAAGAGAATGAGCCCAAAAGCCCATCAAATTCTGATTTAAATCAGAATTAATTCGAAGTCAGTAAATCAGGACAGATCAGGTCGGTTCAGATCGGTTGAAAATCATTTAGAACAAATCCCTACATATCAATCGATTGAAGCCAAAGATTAAAGGCCATTTCGTCAGAATCTCAGACTTTAACTGCAAATCTAGCTGAAGATAAAAGCAAGTAGCGAAGCCATGGACTACCACTAACAGGGTGTGGCCACCTGGCCACACTCTGGCCGCGAAACGCGGCCAAAGCCACGTTTTCGTAGCTTTGTTAGTGAGTTAGGGGGAGCGTTTGTTCCCCCTATCTTCTCACGCCTCTCCCCTCTGGGTTTTTGCCTATAAAAGCAAGTTTTTCACTGTAAATGGGGACGACCATGCAGAGATAAATTTAGTCCACATTTTCATTCTTTTTAGTGTAGGTTTTTATTTTCTTATCATGTAATTTTTATTTCTTTGTAAGTATAGTTTAGACTGAGATTCATGTAAGTAAGAGAGAGAGGCTTATGTTGAGAGTGACACTGATGTGCCTCCTCATTTCTTCCATCGTTTCTGCAAGCAATAAAAGGTAATTTTTTTATGTTTGTCTTTACTTTTATTTTCTTCTTCTTTTTTCTACTTTTCCTCTTTTGGTTATGATGAGCATTCAAGTGAATCTAGAAGCATCAGTATAGTCATGTTTGTGTGAGTGCCAACGATATTACATGATGATGTTCTCCTCCTCAAGATTCCGTATCATTTCATTCTTGTTCGTCTTGATGATGTAATGCGAATAGAGACTAAGCTCGATCTTATGTTTTATGCATTGAACGCCTCTGAGGCAAGGTAGAACATGCAAGGGTTTCAGGTAAGTCATCAACCAGAGGAGGTAAGTATTTCTTTAATCTTTTCTTTCTTTTCTTTTATTTCTTTAGTTTAGATCACCAACACCAAAAACACCCCAACTTTTTCATCACTCATTTCGATTTCTTTGTATATGTCTATTTTCTGTTTTCTCCACCTTCTCATTCTACCACTTTCTTTCTAACTCAACTTTAACTCAATTTTTCTTTTTGTTTTAAAGAACTAAAGAAGAACTTTAACCACACTTTGTAGCCTAAAAAGAACTTACTAAAAAGCTTCTATCGCTAGTCTCTCCTTGTGGATCACGAACCGCATAGCCACTTGCTATAGTGGTAGAATTGAGCACCTTGCACTACTGTTTTAAAAGTTCTGAATTCTGTATCTTTGTGCAGTCAAACCTCAGTCAAGAAGCTTCCCAATAGTCTTGTTGAAGGCTTTTGCAAGGCCATTAGCGGCTGGATAGTATGTCGTTGATGACACACTTTGAATTTTCAATTTGTTACAGAACCTCTGGAATGCTTGACTGACGAATTGGGGCCCATTATCATGGACAATTCGTCGGGGCACACCAAAATGGTAGAGCACGTGATACTTGATGAACTTGATTTGGTGTCTTTACTTCCTTCAGGGGAACAACTTCCGCCCATTTAGAGAAATAATCCATTATAGCTAAGATAAACTGATGCCCTCTAGATGTTAGAGACTGATTGGTCCGATAATGTCTATTCCCCACATCTCAAATGGCCATGAGGAGGACGTCGGATGAAGACGCCCCAGTGCTTGATGAATAAAGTCACCGTGGATCTGACATGCATGACATCGCTTAGCATAGGCGATGGCGTCAGGGATCATCTTTGGCCAATAATAGCCAAGTCTTCTGAGTCGGTCTCCGAGCTGGGTGCGCGAGTTGGTGAGCTCCGCATATACCATCATGAGCTCCTTTGAGTGCTTCCTGTGCCTTTTTGTGCGAAAGGCATCAAAGCAGGATTCCATCATACAATCGGCGATATAATGTCTGCATGATCGCATTGTAATAGAATCGAGAAACCTTCCTTTTGATGGCAACTGCCTCCTTGTGGTCATCCATCAATAAGCCGTATAAGATGAAGTCGATGTAAGGGAATCGTCAATCTCTAGGTTCGAGACTTGTCAAAGTCTCAAGATCCTCTTTAACTTGAAGGTCTCCTCTTGGAGTTTTACTATTTTCAAAGGCGAATTTGTAGCAGTACAAGTCGCGACTGTAGATGAGTACTTTCTCTGTGGCTCCAGCTGGAAAGGCCAATGAATTATGAGGGACGCAGGGCATCTGCATGTGCATTTTGCTGACACAATACATAGTCAATGTAGAAGTTTTCAAGCTTCTCTGCCATGATAATGGTCGCATTGTGATAGGGCGCCAAGTCTTCATGTCAGACTTCGTACTCCCCGTGAACGTGATTGATGATGAGCTTCGAGTCACTGTATGCTTCGAGATTTCTGACACAAATCTCTTCAGCAAGTTGCATCCCGATCAAGAGAACGTTGTATTCTGAGATATTAACGAGACATTGTTGGAACACGGCTCCGTTAGCGAGAATGCACGGCGAATCACATAGTTATGTGGGGAGATAAGTACTACCCCCACACCTGCGATGATATTTCCCTCAGGACTCGTTCTTGATGCCCCGTCAAAGAATAGTTGCCACACTTTTTCTTCCGAGGAGGCGTTGATCAAGTCAACTTCAGCGATCTCATCTGGGAGATCGTCATAAAGTTTTGAAGTTCCTGGAGCTGGATGATCGGCCAAAAAATCTGCCACAGCTTGACCTTTGACTGCCTTTTGTGGCATGAATTGCATCTCATATTTGAGAGCAATATGGCCCATTTTGCTAGTATGTTGTTCAGCGAAGATGGACTTGTCATCAGCAATCGTAAAGGATTGACTTTGGAGATGACTTGAATGGTTGTCCCATTAGGTAGTGTCGCATCTTCTGGACAGTGAAGACCAATGCTAAGCATTCCTTCTCGATTGGATTTTAATAGTGCTCTGCCCCTATCATTGTTCTACTTAAGTGGTAGATTGCCTGCTCGTGATTTTGATAATTGTTCTGGGCTAGTAACGCTCCCAAAAAATGATCCATCTCTTGAACATATAACAGAAAAGGCTTTTCTGATACTGGAGCTACCAAGACAGCGGATGTGTGAGATACTCCTTGATCTCTTCAAATGCTTCTTGGTAAGCATTGTCCCAGACGAATGAGACTTCCTTCTTCATCAACTTGGTGAAGGGTTGGCAGCATCCTGAGAGATTTAATATGAATCTCCGAATGTACGCCAATCGTCCTTGTAGACCTCTGAGTTCTTTGAGATTCCTCGAAGGTTGCACCTCTTGGATGGCACGGATCTTCTCAGGATCCATATGAATTCCTTTAGATATAACAACAAATTCAAGAAATTTACCATTGGCTACCCCCAGGAAGGATTTAGTCGGGTTCATCTTCAATTGGTGAGCCTGCATGATGTCGAACACCCTCCTCAAGTCCGCGAGGTGATCACCCTTGTCACGATTTTTCACAGCGATGTCATCAACGTAGCATTCTACAATCTTACGTATGTGCTTGTGAATGATCGCATTCATGGCGCGTTGATATGTCGCACCAGCATTCTTCAAGGCTAAGGGCATCACTGTGTAACAGTATACTCCCACAGGCATCCTAAAGGATGTGTGCTTTTCATCTTCAGGGTACATCTTTATTTGATTATACTTTGAGAAGCCATCCATGAAAGACATCCTCTCAAAACCACACGTATTGTCGATCATGACATCTGTGATCGGGAGAGGCAACTCGTCTTTAGGGTAGGCGGCATTCAGATCGCGATAGTCAATATAAATCCAGATCTTTTCGTTCTTCTTGGGAACGGGAATTATATTGGCCATCCAATCAGATGTTGCTCTTCCCAGATGAAACCAGAGTCTATAAGCTTTTTGACTTCTGATTTGATTGCTTCTATGATCTCAAGACGGAACCGTCGTTGCTTTTTGTTTGACTGGTTTGGTGTCTGGGTTGATGTTGAGTCGATGCATAGCAATCTGGGATTGAGTCCGGGCATGTCCTCATAATTTCAAACGAAGATGTCTATATACTCTCGTATGAGATGTATTAGGTCTTCTTTTTCAGAAGGTGACGAGCTCTCACTTATTAAGATGGGCTTCGGATTAGCTTCATCTCCAAGATTTATCTGAGCCACTTTATCCTTAGTATGTGGTTCGCATTGTTCAAAGCGCGTATCTGAAAAAGTATTTAAGTGTTTAATCCTTGGATCAATGTCTGACTGGATTAATTCTTCATATTCAAAACTATCTTCTCTGCCCTCTTCCAAATGATTGGTTAATACCATGTTCACTGAGAGTGTTTTGAAGATATTGCTGACGCTGACATCTGAGTCCCACGACGACGTTGCTGATGAGCTGTCATGATAGATCTCTTTTTCAGAATCAGGATCTGAAGAGACTGGTGTAGATACATAACCGAGTCCTCTTCGGGTCTTGTGGTAGTAATCGAAGTCTTTGCCTTTTGGTACAAATGAACGAAGTAGTGTTTGTTTTCCTTTGCCGAAATTAAAGCCTGATTCGTTGGTGAAATCATAGCCCATTTTTTCCATCATGTGACGTGACTTCTGTCCATAATGGAAGAATTGTGGAGACTCAGAATTATCCCCTGAGCTTTTGCAAGCCACGGGCTCCGTCCCGATCCGCCCAAATAGAATTGGCTTATGACCCCTTCGCTTGGTCGGTACTTCAAAGAAGGCATTGTGTGCATCTTCTACTTTTCGTGTACTAGGAGGGATGACTTTGTTGGTGCATGAAATGATGTTAGAGCATTCATTGCTGGCCAAGGATCATTGTTTATATTAGTTCTAATGTCTGATGGTACAGAATCTGAAGCAAATGCAGAAAAATAAGCCAATTCATTGATGAATCACTCACCTTCAACATCATGGATGGTATCAGAATCGATCTTGCCAATGCTCGTTACAAGAGGGTTTATTTCCCAGAGTCATTCATCTTCTTCTGACTCCGTATCTGCTCATTGCCAGAGTCGAATTTTTCTGGGTGTTGATTCTCATCAGCCTCAAAAGAATCCTGATAAAGGAGGGATCAATAAATAATTCTCAATTCCTTTGTGTTGGCCCAAAGGCCTATCACCCTAGTTTTGATGATGATCAACTCATGAAGTTATATTTACTAATGATCTTGTGTTTAATTAGTGACAGATTCATTATCAAGATCTTAGTAGGTGTGGAGCTTCAACAAAGGATTTAAAATCAAGTTGGAAGCTAGCACCGGTTGATTCATGAGCCTATGCATCAAGAACACATCTAGAGAGGAGCTCGGTGGATTGCATTTGGACCAAGTCAAGAAGATGAGAAGCCTTCAAGTGAAGACTTCAAGAAGATGAAGACTTGGGTCTAGGTATAAGATTTAGCTTTTTGTTTAGTTAAAAATGTAAAGGATAGATAGTTGGTGGATTGCTCAAGTCTATATCACACACACTCTTAATAGAACTCTTGATAAAATTGCTTTCATAAAAGATTTTTATGTTTAGAAAAGAATTTTTAGTTAGTAAAAGATTTTCTTTTGACAAAATATATATACCTTGGTTTTTGGTATTTCTATCATGTATATTCTTTTTCAACCATAACCATGTTTAGAGCTTAATGTCAAAAACATAGATATTACATTATGATTGTGTAGTGGATCATATCCATACACACTATGCTTTAAGATGAAATCAAATATCTTGTTTTTATATTTTGTGAAGTTATGAAAACCAAGTTTGAAAAATACATGTCTTGATTTTTGATAAAATTTGCAAGACGCTGAAATAATATGAATATGTTGATATATGTCTTGAAAATTTTTATCACAAGTTTGGTTTTCAATATAGAATGTTAAAACAAGTTTATGGAATTTTTATAAGTGTTAAAAGATTTTAAAATTAATTTTTAAAACAGTTTTCCAGACCTGATATTGGCTGACAGGCCAGTCCGGTCGACCGGGCGGTCGACCGAACCAAGGGCCGGTCGACCCACGGTCGACCGGACGTGCACAGACTTGTGCATGTCTGTCAGCACAGTGGTCCGGTCGACCGGACGGTCGACCGCTGCAGAGAGTTCTGCTCTCTGGATTTCTGGGTCGACCGGGCGGTCGACCGGAGGCTGCAACGGTCGGATTTTTGACCGTTGCCGGTCGACCGGCCGGTCGACCGGAAGCTCTGACAGAGCCCAACGGTCAGATTTTTCTGGCCTCTATAAAAGGGGGTTTTGTCATTGTTTTGAGCTAAGATTTTTGGAGATTTCTAAGCCAGTTTTTCCCATCCTTTTAACAGAGTTTTCTCCACATATTTGGGTGCAAATACTTCCAATCAAAAGGGAAGAATTTATCAAGAGTAATTTAAAGTGTGATTCTTTGAGTTTTTCCTCCACCTTTCTAATCCTTGATTTTCTCACACCACACTTGAGCATCCATTGTTATATCTATCCTATAGGAGAGTGTTGTAGTGAGAGTGTCTTTAGGTGATCAAGTGTTGTGATCACCAAAGAGATTTTACTTTGTACTTTGAGGAGGCGGGCAAGTGTGCTCGCGGTGGTTTAGAGTTCTTGTGTGAACTCGGTGATTTGAGGTGCGGCCTCGGCGAGCCGGTGGGCTTGCGGTGTGTAAGGGACTAGAGAGTCCGAGGGCTTGTAGGTGTTGCGGCACCGAGGAGAGATCCATTGGGATCTTGCATAGTGGAAACCCTTCGTGTGTCGAAGGCGGGGATGTAGAGCAAGTGTGCTCGAACCTCGAAACAAACCCTTTGTGTTTGCGATTGCTTACTCTATCTCTCTTTCTCTCTTTGTCTCTTATATCTTGCATTACTTTATAGTCTTTATCTCTTATATGCATGATATACCCTTGTGCTCATAATTGCTATACTTGCTTGGGATTGTTGTTAACACTAGTATTCAACCAAGAGAGCCAACGCGGCACCTCAACCCATTTCAAGGGGAATCTAGAGGAGCTTGTCCAGAGCCCTGCAAAGGGAATTCGGCAACACTCTTGTGTTATACATAAGTGTTTAATTAAAAGAAGTTTTATTTGGTCATCTTAGTTTTAATTCCGCATCATTTGTTCATAAGTGACCATTAGATTAGCCATCACCTATTCACCCCCCCCCCTCTAGGTGATATTTCAATTGGTATCAGAGCCAAGTGCTCTTGATATTAGATCTAACAACCTAGAGTTAAAGATCCTACTTTTAGGCTAATCACAATATTTTTGTACACACACACCTCACCATGGACTTCATGTCACCACCCACCTTTGACATCCTCAACATCAACATTTGGAAGGTTAAGATGTCATTGTACCTCAAAGCCCTAGGTTTTCATGTATATCTTGCCACTACTAATAATGCTTATTCTTTAGATGGTAAGAATTTTGAGGCTAACTCAAAAGCCCTTCATGCTATCAAATCTACCCTAGATGATGTTTATTTATCTAGAGTTGCTTACATTGATTCGGCTTTTGTAGCTTGGAACATCATCACCTCCCTTGGCGAAAAGGATCTATATTATGCCGGGAGCGATTCGGACGTTGGAAGCGACACCTCCAAGTATGCTACATGGTCCAAGGGGATGACCCCCTTGAGGTAAATTCCGAATCCGATGATGAGGACATGTCATATGATGAGCTATCTACTTTTTGTCATCTATTGCTTGAGAAATATGGCATGATTAGAAAAGAAAATAAAAATTTGAAAAAGAACGTTGCTTGCATGCATAAAGAACATGACTCATTTAGAGATAACATTGCATGCTTAGAAAAAGATAATAAAAGTTTGAAAAAGAAATTTGATTGCATGCATGTAGAAAATGATTCTTTTAGAAATAAACTTGCATGTTTAGAAAAGGAAAATAAAGATTTGAAAAATGAAAATGTTTCCTTGCTTTCAAAATTGAATGATCTTTGTGAAGGGAACAATATTTTGAAAAATGATATTGCTATGGTGGAACAACAAAAAGAAAGTATTTTACAAGAAAATAAATCTTTAAAAAGAAAATTTGTTGAAAAAGAAAAAGATAATGTTTTTCAAAAGAAAAAGAAAAATGATTCTTTATCTCACCATGCTTTACATGCCACAACTAATGAGATTAATGTTTTGAAAAATAAAATGGATAATTTGAGTTCAACTTTGAACTCTTGTGCATTTAATCATACTAAGTTGGAGTCAATGTTTTCAAAGAAACAAACTCCTCATGTTCATGCACTTCACTCTCATCATCATGCTTATGTTGCACACCATGATCACAATCCTACACATAAGCATACTAAGGTGTACGTATGTACACATTGTGGCCGCAAAGGCCATTTAGCAAAATTTTGTTTTGATAAGAAACCTCATTTATATTTTGCTAAGTATAAAAGATTTTGGGATCCTTACAATAAAGCTAACCCCAAAGGACCCAAGAAAGTATGGGTACCAAAACCCCCACCCTTTGATTTTGATGTAGGTGAGGGCTCTCACAAAACGTGAGAGGATTGGTGCCTTGATAGCGGATGCAATGAACATGATGGACAAACTTTCGGATGCATTGCTATCAAGGAGATTTTGGTGGGAAAGACCACCATGCTTGGAGCTTTGGAGTTGGTAGCAATTTCTAAACTCCTATTTTATTTATGTACATGCTTTTATTTTCATAATATCATTCATAGCATGTTCATGTTTTAAGATTTTATGTGCTTCATGTGGTATTTACATGCTTAGATGTAGAATTTGTCAAACTTGTATTTATACATGTACAAATAGTAAATTACAATTGTTTCATATATGATTGAACTTCATGCTCATTTGTACCCACTATATGTATATGTATAGGCTAGTTTTGATGATTCTCTTTTATACATGTTTTTGCCTTATTTGTATGCTGTACTTCATGTATATGTATTCTTTATTCAAATCTAATAAATACACATGTATACCCGTGAGTCTCTTGCCTTCATGCAAACATCATTAATAGACTCCTTTAACATTTGGGATATGTATGTGTATTGTTAGGATTGGATTAATCATACATATACCATGAAGATTAGTGTTTTGATTTTTCGTGTTTTTGTTAAAAAAAAAATGTTTCTCATGAGCTTCATTGACTATTTTCATAAAAATGCTATTTACATGATCATTTAACACTCACACTTTTGTTAAAAATTATTTTGAACTTTATAGACCATGAGTGCTTAAATTTTTTATGTATCTAGTTATGTTTATGAAAAACATAAGATTTGATATATTTGAAGGATCTTTAACTAGTTTTTCAAAAACAATTTATACTAGTTAATTATTCTTCAAATAGTTTTTAGGATTTCCACATGATTCTATTTTTCTAAAAGATTTGATGCTTCATGTATTGAATATTAGTTTAAATGTTAGTTTTTATCAACACTAGGATTTATACTTGTACATATCATGGGCCACAAATAAATCTATTTATATTTGTGCTTGAATGCTTATTTGAATCCATGAAATGTGCTTGTATTGCTTAGTTTTGATGATACATACATCTTTAAACTTGTATTCCCATTTTGGATTTATGCTATGATCATGTGCTTTCATTTCGGGTCTGTTTGGTTATCGTAATTGGCCATAATTCGTAAGTTGTAATTGGTAAAGTCTTTTACATTTGTAAATGAGTTACATGCATGTAAGTTTTATGGTATTTGGTTGGTAATATAAAGTTGTAAGTGGAAAAGTGTATTGTGCTTTACGGTGTTTGGTTGTCGTAATGTGTAAGTCGTAAGTGAAAAAGTTGATCACAAAATTAACTATTTGGTGATTTAAAAAGTTTTAATATTACAAATAAATATTAAAAATGCTAAATATTAAAAAATTTTAATATTAACATAAAAAAATAATACAAATTTGCATGACCACAAAATTAACTGTAACTGGGCTGTAAGTGAGTGGTAATTGGGTTGCAAGTGAGGGGTAATTGGGTTGTGTAAGTCTTTTATGAATTACGGTCCAAACAAACGTCGTAGTTGTAACTGAGTTGTAAGTCATTTACGAATTACGGACTTTTACGCGAAACAAACGGCCCCTTCATGTATATGTTTGTCTTGCCAAAACATTAAGATATACATGGATACCTCTTGAGTCATTTGCCTTTCATGCAAATCTATATATGAACTCAATTGTGTTTTAAGGATATGTATGTATACTTAATGTCTTGTCAAAACATACATATATCTTGAAATATAAATTTTTGTTTTTAATAAAAATTTTGTAATTTTTCAATAAAATTTTTGTGATGGATTTCATGATTTCAAAATTTAAAGGAATATTGAGTTTTATTGCTACTTTTCATGATACCATGTTCCACATAACACTAGCACACTCACTTCTTTTTGAAAATTTTATGGACTTCATGGATATTAGAGTGTTTTTAGTGCCATGTGATTTACTTGTGTTTCATGAAAAATATTTTTCTAGTGCAAATTCTTCATTTGGTAGAGTTTTTCAAACTAAGCCTATTTTCAAATCTATTTTTGAAAACCCCTACCATCTATGGGAGGATGGATGGGCGATTATGCCTTGTATGCTTCATTAAAAATCTTTTACCTTGTGCATATGAAGGGTGGTAGGTTATGAGATATACACTTGATTTTATTGTTATGTCAATTGGTATCAATAGGAACTTATTTTGTATATACTCATATTTTGTTTTCTTATATATATGTATGTATCAATTTCAATTGGTATACTCATTTCTCATACATATATATGATTTCCATGTGCTTAACTCACAATTGGCTCACATTTTTTAAAAAGCACAAAGTTTATGATAAAAAATAAAATTTTTTTCTATTGATATCAAAATATAAAAAAATATGTTGATTTGATATCTCAAAATGTGTTTTATTAAGAAAGTTCAAAATTTTGTCTTGATAAAGAAATATTCAAAATTTTTGATTTGTATTTCCTATATGCAAGGAGAGCTTAACATCTCTCTTACATATGGATTCATGTTGAGTATATTATAAATTGAGGAGCTTGACAACTCTTCTTTATATGATATACGTGTGTAGGGGGAGCTTCACATCTCCTCTTATGCATTACATAATATGTGTTATGTGAGTTAGGGCTTGTCATCCCTTCTTCATGTAATGCATATGTGTAGGGAAGCTAACTTAGCGTCTTCCTCTTCATGGATGTATATCGCATATAAATCTTTATTGATTGACTTGTATTACCCCTTCTTGATTTCTTTGTTTTTGACAAAAAAAAAAAAAGGGAGAAGATTTGTTTGATGTATTTTACTTTGAACCCTTTGTTGATGATTGACAAAAAGGGGGAGAAGTATTTGAGTATATATGCATGTTTTCATTGCTTAAGGGGGAGTAGTATTTGTCTTCCTTGTTATTTATGCATATATGTTTTGTTTTGCAAATAGGAGAAAAAGATTTATTTTGTTTCATCTCCATCATTTGCATACATATTTATGAGCCTCATTGCCATATCTATTATTTATTTTGTATGCATGAGTTAAGGGGGAGCTTCTTTGAAGCTTTACTTTAATCCATGCATATATAACTCCATGAGTTTTGTCATCATCAAAAAGGGGGAGATTGTTGGCCCAAAGGCCTATCACCCTAGTTTTGATGATGATCAACTCATGAAGTTATATTTACTAATGATCTTGTGTTTAATTAGTGACAGATTCATTATCAAGATCTTAGTAGGTGTGGAGCTTCAATAAAGGATTTAAAGACAAGTTGGAAGCTAGCACCGGTTGATTCACGAGCCTATGCATCAAGAACACATCTAGAGAGGAGCTCGGTGGATTGCATTTGGACCAAGTCAAGAAGATGAGAAGCCTTCAAGTGAAGACTTCAAGAAGATGAAGACTTGGGTCTAGGTATAAGATTTAGCTTTTTGTTTAGTTAAAAATGTAAAGGATAGATAGTTGGTGGATTGCTCAAGTCTATATCACACACACTCTTAATAGAACTCTTGATAAAATTGCTTTCATAAAAGATTTTTATGTTTAGAAAAGAATTTTTAGTTAGTAAAAGATTTTCTTTTGACAAAATATATATACCTTGGTTTTGGTATTTCTATCATGTATATTCTTTTTCAACCATAATCATGTTTAGAGCTTAATGTCAAAAACATAGATATACATTAAGATTGTGTAGTGGATCATATCCATACACACTATGCTTTAAGATAAAATCAAATATCTTGTTTTTATATTTTGTGAAGTTATGAAAACCAAGTTTGAAAAATACATGTCTTGATTTTTGATAAAATTTGCAAGACGCTAAAATAATATGAATATGTTGATATATGTCTTGAAAATTTTTATCACAAGTTTGGTTTTCAATATAGAATGTTAAAACAAGTTTATGGAATTTTTATAATTGTTAAAAGATTTTAAAATTAATTTTTAAAACAGTTTTCCAGACCTGATATTGGCTGACAGGCCAGTCCGGTCGACTGGGCGGTCGACCGAACCAAGGGCCGGTCAACCCACGGTCGACCGGACGTGCACAGACTTGTGCATGTCTGTCAGCACAGTGGTCCGGTCGACCGGACGGTCGACCGCTGCAGAGAGTTCTGCTCTCTGGATTTCTGGGTCGACCGGGCGGTCGACCAGAGGCTGCAACGGTCGGATTTTTGACCGTTGCCGGTCGGCCGGTCGACCGGAAGCTCTGACAGAGCCCAACGGTCAGATTTTTCTGGCCTCTATAAAAGGGGGTTTTGTCATTGTTTTGAGCTAAGATTTTTGGAGATTTCTAAGCCAGTTTTTCCCATCCTTTTAACAGAGTTTTCTCCACATATTTGAGTGCAAATACTTCCAATCAAAAGGGAAGAATTTATCAAGAGTAATTTAAAGTGTGATTCTTTGAGTTTTTCCTCCACCTTTCTAATCCTTGATTTTCTCACACCACACTTGAGCATCCATTGTTATATCTATCCTATAGGAGAGTGTTGTAGTGAGAGTGTCTTTAGGTGATCAAGTGTTGTGATCACCAAAGAGATTTTACCTTGTACTTTGAGGAGGCGGGCAAGTGTGCTCGCGGTGGTTTAGAGTTCTTGTGTAAACTCGGTGATTTGAGGTGCGGCCTCGGCGAGCCGGTGGGCTTGCGGTGTGTAAGGGACTAGAGAGTCCGAGGGCTTGTAGGTGTTGCGGCACCGAGGAGAGATCCATTGGGATCTTGCATAGTGGAAACCCTTCATGTGTCGAAGGCGGGGATGTAGAGCAAGTGTGCTCGAACCTCGAAACAAACCCTTTGTGTTTGCGATTGCTTACTCTATCTCTCTTTCTCTCTTTGTCTCTTATATCTTGCATTACTTTATAGTCTTTATCTCTTATATGCATGATATACCCTTGTGCTCATAATTGCTATACTTGCTTGGGATTGTTGTTAACACTAGTATTCAACCAAGAGAGCCAACGCGGCACCTCAACCCATTTCAAGGGGAATCTAGAGGAGCTTGTCCAGAGCCCTGCAAAGGGAATTCGGCAACACTCTTGTGTTATACATAAGTGTTTAATTAAAAGAAGTTTTATTTGGTCATCTTAGTTTTAATTCCGCATCATTTGTTCATAAGTGACCATTAGATTAGCCATCACCTATTCACCCCCCCCCCTCTAGGTGATATTTCACTTTGAACGGATGCCTTTCGGCAATCAATGTTCTCACTTTTTCACCTCCACCACTCTATTTCATTACTTGATGAAGAGTGGATGGGACGATGGCGTTGCGGTGATCCAAGGTCGTCCCAGTAGCAGATTATACGAGGTGTCGCGTCAATGATATAACATGTCACCTCAGATTTTAGGTCCCCAATTTGGCACCTGAGCTTGATTTTCCCCATCAGGCGCGTACTATTGGCGTTGAAGCCATAGATGGTTGTCTGAGTGGCGCTCAACCGATGGGCGAAGATCCCCACATGATCCTGTGAGGCATAATGCTCAGCGCGAATCCTAGATCAACCTAAATACCCTCATTTCAGATGATCTGATATACCCTGTGTAGTACAGTGGTCTATCATACTTCCCTTTGACCTGCATGTCTTCTGGGGTGAAGGTATGCGGGGAAGCTGCTTTGAGGCATGGTGGCAATGACTACCTTCTTTCTTATGACATGTAGCAGGAATCTGAGTTACGAAACCTCTACATCTGCTAATACTTCTCTTAGAGCGTCTCTTGTAGACTTGAAAAGCCTCAGGAGTTCATAGAGAGTAATCTGAGCAAGTATGTTGGCTAATTGAGCCAAGACATCAAAATGGAAGGGAGTTGATAGTCCCACACCATTTTTCGGAAGAGCTTTAACATATCAAAGCTCTTTCTGCTTTTCTACGGATGGCCTTGTGGACTACTCGATTGTCTCCTCAACTGGTTGTAGGGAGTTTGCTACCGGCTCGCCATACTGCTTCAGGTATTGCTTATCAGTTTGAGTCTTTGATGTGGGAGGTATGCCCGTGTGAGCAACAAGGGTGGACTTCTCATCTCTCGAACTAGTAAGGGAGGGGCATCTTCCTCGGTTTCTCTCATAGAGATGCTCACCACATTACTGGAGATATTTTAGCCTTGCCTCTGGACTTTCAGCTCGTGACAGTTGTCCACTGCTGGCTTTCGACAATGTCAGGATGGACCCACAATGTCGGATAAGTCCTTTCTCCCTCTGGTGGTGAGGATCAGTATTGACCACTCTAAGTTCACCTTTCGGGATGGGAACCACTCCGGTTGGTGGTAACAGAAGATTTCATCCAAATTGAATCGGTAACGTGGCCGTCATATTTCTGGTCACCTTCTTCTATTCTGGAAAAAGCTTCAATACCTTTGCATCGATCAGCGCTTGAAGGACATCTTTAAAAATGTAGTAATTCTTGATAGGGTGTCCCAACATCCTGTGATATAAATAGTAGTTGAGATTTTTCGTCTTCCCCACCTCTTTGGGGTGTCTAATCTTCGGAAGCTTGAGCCTATTACTCTTTTGGAGTAACTTGAATAAAGAGACCACGTGCTCATCCTTGAAGGAGTATGTTTTGTTTCCACGTGGTTGACCGGAAGCTATGCCTCTTCTGATTGACTGGGTCTTTGGAGGTGATTTAACTTCTGTCACTAGAGTATCCCTTCTTCTTGGTTGAGAAGATAACTCTTGTGCGCGTTATATTGACTTGTCGAGTCTCAGCTTGCTGTCTTATTCTTGAGCCCTGACTCGAATGACGATATCTTCTGCTTGTTCGCCTTGTAGCACCATCTGCTTTCAAGTGCGACATTCTGCCACCCCCATTTGAGCGAGTAGTGATGTTTGCAGATTGTGACAGCATGTCTCGACCAGTGTAGACTGGGTCATGCAGCTAGGATAATAGAGCGTCATGCTCTAAAATCTCTTGACAAAAGTTTTGATAGACTCCCCTTTCTTCTGCTTAGCTGCAAGGAGAGTCAGCACCGAGATCTCTGAATCTCTTCAGAGAAATAAGCTAGAAACAACTTTTCAAGGTCGGCCCATGTTTTAATTGAGCCAGCAAGAAGTTTCATAAACCACTAAAAAGCAACCCCCTTAAGGGTGCTAATGAATAAATCAGCCAAAATAGCATCATTCGATACTAATTCCCTATTTGTGTTAGATCGGTGACCCTTTACCGTCAAAATTGTGAAGGGTTGGTGTCTTGAATTTGGGAGGGTAGGGAGCCTATCTCATTCTGCTGGGTAGGGTCAGACTATCCCCACTTCTTGGAGTCCATCTCGGTTGGCGAGGGCCTCAAGGCGTTGCTCCAATTTACTCATCCTTTTGGAATGAGTGCTCCCATTCTCTGAGTTGTCCTCCTCTTCAGACGAAGACTTGGGTGGCTTAGAGTTGGAATGCTCTTCATTCTCGGTGTTCACAGAGGATGAGCTCTCCTCTTCCTTCCGTTTGCCTTTAGACTTCTTGGAAGGAGTCTTGGCCTTTGGCATCTTTTTGTCCTTAAGCAGTTGTGATAGCATCTGCTTAAGGGTGTCGATAGATTCCTGCTAGGCTCAAATCATATCGAACTGTTCTTGTTAGACTCGGGCCAGCTCTTCGAATTGCTTGGCCATCTCTTTGGGAGTTCTCACTATGTAAGCAAAGGTGGTTGTCCTCAAGCTGGAATTCGAAAATTGGGATTCGATGATGGCAGAATGCTCATCATTCACTTCAATCCCCTTAACCAACAGATTGTAGTTGACTGGGGCGATCGTCCCTGTGTGGGTCTAAGTGTACTGGTAGACCCCTTCAAGTTCAATAAGGACATCTTTCAAACCTGGAGTCTCTTAGCATCTGACTCCTCTGGGCTGACAGCCAGTTGCTTTCCCATGGATTTACTTGGTGTGGAACTCAACCCCACCATATTTGCAGTCACTTCTGGGTACTCGACGTCAGAGAATGATTTCTTCTTCCGGGTCATCATCTTTTGGTTGACTCTGAAGCTGTTGACAATCGGCTAAACACCGAAGGTTTATTCGTTTGAAAGCCGTAATGGCAATCAGAGAGCACTGCCAAGATTAGTTACTCGCAGTGGCATCGAGGGGCGATATGATGGATGCTCCTCTTCCTTGTCAGGTAGTCCCTCAGATCTGTTGAAGGGACGTCTGAGGAACTAGCCTCTAACCTCTAGAGGTGAGAGCTTTTGGTTAAACGCGGGTCTCGCATTTCTTTGTTGAAACGCGGACCTTGTGTTGAGTTGAAATGTGGCCTTCACATTTTGTTGAAACGCGGGCCTCACGTTCTGAGATGACAGAATGCTGGCCTCACATTTTGGAGCTATTAAAATGCAGGTATCGCGTTTGGCGTGGATCTCACATTGTTGAAGAACGTGGTCCTCGCATTCTGGGATAGAAATGTGGTCCTTGCGTTGCTTAAGAGAAACGCGGGTATCATCCTCGTGTTCTGAATCTGCATAATAGATTATCTCTACAGAATATTCGAGTTGTTGCCAATGAGCGCGGCATCTTTGTTAACGTTCAGCATTTTCGGTTAAGCCACATAGGTTGTTGGGAACCCCTGGCAACCTGAAATTGTAGAGTTTGAAGAAGAGGAGGACGGCGGAATTGGTTTTCATTGTCTCTTTGATTGTGCGCCACCGCTTTTTCCCTACGAGTCTCCTGAGAGACGTTGACGCAGGCAGCATGGGCTGCGCAAGAGATTTTTAGAAACTCTTCAGAAGTGGCGCCTTTTGCACTATAAGTAATGGGGCGGGCCACTCTAGGAGTAATCTTCGAAGAGATTTGAGAGCGAATTTCAGAAGAGACTTTGTGGTATTGCCGCATTGCCTTAGGACTATGATTGAGTTAGAACCTTCACACAAGAATATAGAATTTCAGGACTTAAGATATAAAGTGCAAGTACTCAATACTACCACGATAGCAAGTGGCTAAGCGGGTCGTGATCCACAAGGAGGGACTAGCGATAGAAGCTTTTTATTAAGTTCTCTTTTATGCTACAAAGAATGGTTAAAGATCTTTTTTTAGTTTTTTAAAAGGAAAATGAAAAAGAGTTATAATTAAGTTAGGAAGAAAGTGATAGATAGAGAAGATGGAGAAAATAGAAACGATATGTATAAAGAAATTGAAAGAGTGAAAGAGATTTGGGTGATTATGGCGTTGGTGATCTACCTAAAAGTTACAAGAAAAGAAAGAAAAACTAAAACCTAAAAAACATACTTACCTCTTCGGCACCTGCTTACCTTTTACCCGTATCGACGATGTACCTTTACTTGAAGGCGAGTGAAGCATGGCAAATGAGATCTTCCCCATTCTCGATTTATACTATAAAATGAAGGGGCGAGCTATACTACCATAGAAATGGATATCCATCACCATAAGCCATCAACGGCACTTGCAAGGACAAGGCAACTTTGAGGCTATCGGTTTCATTTGGATCCACAAACACAAAAGAGGGAAGCGAACAAAAACAAGAATAGAAAAGAAAAGGAAACCTCGATTCGATTCAAATAACAATGGAAGAAAAGATCACTTATACGGTGTCACTTTCAGTACAAGCTTCTCTCATTCCTCCATGAAAGTCTCCTCTCCTCTCAGTTACATAAATAAAATGAAAATTACATAAAATAAAACTAAAAACCTAAGTTACAAACTATAAATTAGCCTAAGTTCTGCTCTCTGCTTGGTCCTTCTCCTTTTACCTTTGAGATTGTAGGTATTTATAGGAGAAATGCAGAGGGTAGAGGAGTATGAATATAAGGGAAGCTAGCTATTTTTGAATTTGAATCCTCCCCTTATCTCCAAACTTAATTTGATGTGGATATTCAGTTCTGATCTGCAGCTTATTAGCGTATTGATTGCTAAATATAACTTATCAAATAATAGAATTAGAAATAATGATCAACTTAAATATTGTATCCCTTTATGTCCTCTTTCTGGATCATCTGGAATCATCAGATTTGAGTTCTAGTAGCGAAAGTTATGATTCAAATACTAAAATATATCCAGCCAGAATCTGAGTCAAAATTGATTCATCTCATCTGTTGATCTTCTCTTTATCCGTTTATCCATTTGGATTTGGACTTTGTATTTGATGTTATCCTCGGTTGATCTTTACCTTTAACCACTTGATTCACTAAAAACTGAATTTAACCAACTGAATTTGGGATCATCCTCTTCTAACCAAATAGATCTAGTTAAATCTGAATTTAACTGATATTTATTTGATTTTATTCTCTTTCTCCCCATGATTATCTTCTGCAAAATAGACATTTAAGATAAGAATTTAGAAGATTTATTTCATGATAAATGTGGATATGTAATAAAGAATAATGCAATAAATGTATGCAATCAAACTGGCAGAGCCTGAGGAAAGGAACTCCTCAAACTTTCCTTGGTCGAATTCAATGACGAGGGATTCTACTGTCTTTCCGAGGAGCCGAACATCGGCTTGCGCCACAGCATTCTCGTCAGTAGAGAAGAAAGTCCCCAGTGGAGTCTCCATCTTTTGTTTGACTAAGAAAAGAACGTTCTTGGTCGATGTAAGATTTCTTTAAGTGGCTGAAAAATTACAACAGAACAATTCTGATTACAAAAGAGGGAAGAAGACTCGGTTCTTCCCTTTGTTTAAAGCTGGGTTCTTTGAGTGGCGATGGAGAGTGATTCTAGTTCTCCGTTGACCGGCTGACTGTCAAGCTTCTCTTCAGGATGCTCTCGAAGATTATATCAGAGAGAAACTCTATTTTTAAGACGCGAAGTATTTAGAGTCCACTGATCACTCATTTTCTTTTTTTCTCCAAAAGTCTCCTCTTTGGATAAAAAAAAAGAAGAAGAAAAGTCTGTTGATTCAAAAAGAGATCTCTGGATTCCAAAAAGAGTCCCGCTTTCTTTCATAGCAACTCAGGCTATTTATAGGGAGTCTTAGGGGTATTGTCGTCCCCTAAAATCCCTCCATAATAGGGAATAACTCCCTCATTACGTGGGGAATTAATTGACCCAGTAATGGGGGTCAGTTATAAGAGAAATATGGATCTCGCGCTGGACGCGGACCTCACGTTGCTTGCTTAGACGCGAATGTCTCAAAACGTGGAGTTGCTCAGACTCGCGTTTGAAGTGAGACGCGGGGTTTCTTAGACCGACGTCTGAAGTGAAATGCAGGGTTCCCTGTCCGAAATGGACGGCCAAGTTATTCAGACTCGTGCTTAACTTGGAACACGGAATTACTCAGACTCGTGTTGGTCGGGATGCGGAATTACTCAGACTTGTGTCAAACACGGTCTAACTCAGGCCTGCGTCTGAAGTCTCCATGCTTCCTGAGATGTGAGGTCCGCATTTCAGTTCAAACGCAACCTTCGCGTTGAAGTGAGGCTCGCGTCTGATAACTTGTCCTTGGTAATTTTTTGACAGTCTACAAACCCTTCTCCATCAACATTACCATCTTCATCATTTCCACCAACCTACACCCATCACCACCAACTTCTCTACCATCTCTACCACCACGTACACCACCGCATCCACCAACAAACTCTCCTCCTCGACAAACTCTATCATTCTAGCACCTCCTCACTTTTCGAAATGATGTTTCATCAACCCCCAAAATCACCCACTTCAACTACACTTGCACCACCATCATCACCTTTCCCCTTTGGCTGCTGGCCATCCTGACTGCGCCGTCACCGGCGTCCCTCAACTAGGCCAACCACTTCTCCCCTCCTCTTCTTTTCTTTCTTCTTTTCCTTTCTTTTCTTCCTTCCTTTCTTCCTTTTATTCTTTCATTCCTTCTTTCTTCTTTATTTCTTTCTATTTTTCTTTTCTCTGTTTTTTCTTTCCCCTCCTCCTCTTTTTCTTTTCTCATACTTGAGCCAAGCCATGACCTGGGCTGTTGGGGCCTGTCCCTCTTATCCTCTCTTTCCTTTTCTTTCTCTTCCTTCTTTCTTCTTCTTTCTTCCTTCTCTCCCTTGTTTCTTTTCTCCTCTTCTCTTTCTCTAATTTTGGTAACAGAGAGAACACTCTCTCTTTCTTTTCTATCCCTCAATCTCTCTCCGTACTCAGTCTCTTTCACTCTTTTTTCATCTTTCTATTTCTGACTCTCTCTTTCTCTCATTTTGTCTCTCTGTTTCTCATTCTCTGTCTTTCTCTCACTTTCTGCATAGGGGATTACTGAACGCGGAGCTTACCCCCGCGTCCAAGTGCCTCTACTATGCGTGACGCGACCCCCACATCCACATCTGATATAAATTCATCTCTGGATGACGTAAGCCTCGACTCCTGCGTCCGTGACCCTCGTGTTTCCTTGATTTCTCCCTCTTCTTAAAATTATAATATTTTATGATGATTGAACGCGTTTATTCATTGGTTATATGGAGTTCCGGAGTTCAGGATTTTCACAATGTTTTTCGTATTTAGGCGAGTGTTCTTGCTTTTTTGTATACCCCACTTCGACGGGTGTATTATTATATTTTTTGAGACTTTATATTTGTATTTTTAGATATGTGTATTGGTACCGATGTGATGTATCTATATTCTGTAGACTGGTCTTGTAATAGTATAGACGATATTATATTTATGTGTTGTTCGGTACTAACATTTGGTGCCAGTACTTATACAATCTCTGGGCTTAACTGCTCTGCAGTTTTACTACAGCCTCCGGGCTAACCTCTTTGATGTTTATTAAAGTTCTTTGGACTTTCTAGCTACACCTGGAAAGGCAACTATGTAAATCACCTAGAGGGGGGTGAATAGGTGATGGCTATACTAAATGGCAAATAATGCAGAATTAAAATATACTTGCTAGCAACCTAGCAATTACCAATCACAACACAAGAAATACTTGCAAATAAGTAAACAATATAAGTGTGCAAGTAAGTAAAGAGAGAGTAGAGTAAACAGAGAAAGAGTAAGCAATCGCAAACACGATGATATGTTCCGAGGTTCGAGCCACTGCTCTACGTCCTCGCCTTCAACACTATGAAGGATTTTCACTATGACTGATCTCACAGATCGTCAACCATTACAAGTGCTCAATAGAACTCAGTGGACTCACAAGTCCTCTCTGGTGGTGTCACAACACCAACACGGAGCTTACTAGCTCACTTGAGGCCACAACCTCTACAACTTCACAATAGAAGGAAATCGGTGATCTTCACTTGATCACAAAAGGCTCATAAGCACAATCTTATAACCAAGATGAGGAGGTGAAGCTCTTTGAGATTGTGTAGTAAAAATAGCTTGTAAAGATGTAGAGGGAAGGCTTAAGCTAAAAATCAAGAATGTGAAATTTTGGCTCAAAAGAAAATCTTTCAAGAAAAGGCTAAAATTCGACTATATCTTCTTGTAAACTTGTAAAATCTTTTTCAAACTTCTTAAAACTTGTTAGAGGGTTTTTCTACAGTCCCACTATTTATAGAGGATGAAAACATGAGGAGAAAATCTAAAAGAGTCATTAGGAAAAGACCCAGAAAAAGACAAACAGAAATATAGCCGTTGAAAAATAATCAGAAGGAAATCCTTCTATCGGTCAACCGGTCGATCGACCGCCAACGGTCGGATTTTCGACCGTTGAGGATAGGGTTCGTCCGGTCGGTCGACCGTTTTTCCCAACCAGAGAGCAAAGCTTTCTGTCAGTCGACCGAGGCGGTCGACCGGACCCAACCGAGAGCAAAGCTCTTGCAGTCACACGGTCGACCGAAGTGCACACAATGCACTTTGGTGCATGTCGGTCGACCACTCGGTCATCCGACAGAGCAAATCTGCTCTGCCTACGGTCGACCAGTCGGTCAACCGATGAAGAGCCAAAAGCATGTTATGGAGATCTTTTTGAAACCACTCTTTTTCTGACAAAATTAAACTTTGTTTTTAAACACAAAATAGAGTTCCAGGGACTTGATAGAACCAGTGTATGATCATAGATCAACACAAACAAAGTTAGAACTATATTTTGTAAAAACACTTTTCTAAATCGAAAACCGATTTTTTCGAAACTCTTTTTTTCGAAACTCAATTTTGTACATGACAAAAAGAATAGTTTTAAACTCTTTTTAAAACACTTTAGGAATATAAAAGATGTGTGTGTGTGTGTGTGTGTGTGTCAATCCCAAAAGAGCTATCAACCTGTATCATCTTGGTTTTAACAAATGACTATAAATCCTATCTAAAATGCAAAAAGCAAAAATACAAATCTTGATATAGTCTTCTCTTGCAATCTTGATCCTTGAGCTCTTCTTTGTGCTTAAGCTCTAGGATCTATATCTTCTTGGCTTCCAAATGTGTGAGTTTTGTAATGGAGCCGAAATACAACAAAGAGTTAACCTGAAATTTTGCTAAACGGAATTATTAAAAACATAGCTACATATGTTTTGTTATCATCAAAACTAGGGCTAATGACCTTTGGGCCAACAATCCCTCCCTTTTTTATGATGACAAAACACATGGAGTTATCACAAAAAATTTGGGAAGAGACTTCAAGCGAAGCTCCCCCTAAGCACATGTATATATCAAAATGTGACATATAGGTAAGATGTATCAATAAAAGCATATGAATAAGATATATCAATCAAGCTCTATGCAACCCATCTATACATGCCAGAATACAGAATTACAAAGGTGTATGCACAAACGGTTTTCTCCAACCAACCAATAACTTCCAACCTCCAAAACAAGTGGTAAATGATTGGTTTACAAAGGATACACAAAAACAAAAATATACCACCTACCACACATAGAAGACATGTATCAAATATCAACAACAAAAAGATACATAACTTCCGGAAGACAATAGTGATATCATAAAAGAAATTTGTCCATACAAAGGTTCATGCAACCTCAAAACAAGTTCCAAACCATAAAATAGGTACTACAATATAAAAACACATGTCTAAATGCCAAATACTACATGTCCACATAAAAGAGTACATAAATAAAGACATGAAAATAAAAACTCTCAGATAACTCCACAAAATCTCTCCTCCTTTTTGTCATCAACAGAAAAGGGGTCATTCCTCCTGAAAGTCTAGATCTTCAGGAGGAGCTGGTGCCTCAGAAGAAGCTGGAAGAGGTATCCTGGTGTCAAACAGAGGACCGATGCAGGAAGGGACTGCGCATGGCCTCTCGGAAGTGAAACAGGCCAAGCGTTCCTACTATAGGTCTCGTCGATGCATGTCTGGAGATAGCGAATAAATAAGAAGATGTATTGCAGGTCATTCTAAACTATGTGCTCCATCCTTTCAAAATTTGCGGTCATCTTTAAATCATGCTCACAAAGATGGGCAGAGAGAGCTATGTATGGGTCGACAGAGGCTGAGGAGGCTGAAGTGGATTCAGAGGCAACAACAGGAATATAGGAGGGGGCTGAGGAGCAAGAGCACGCATCCTCTTTAGGAGAGTGTTGTTGATATCAACAGACGGTTCGACGGACTATTCAGCAAAAAGATCAAATTTTAATTGTTTGAGGAGTCAGGTAATGAGCATCTCATATGGTAAGTGTCGGTTTAGAATCAAGAGGTGCTCAGAGACTATGAAATCGATGATGAGCTTAGGAATGTTAACTCTAATACATTTTAGAAGGCAATACATCAAGAGGGAAGCAGAACCCCGAGCATAACTATATTCTCCTGATTTTAGAAGGAGATTATAGAGCACTATTTTAACTAGGACCTGGGCGGCGAGCGTATAATACTTCACCTCCTCGTTCCTAACCAAAGCAGGGTTATCATCATCATGAAGTAGGAGAGATGCGGTGGGGGCAGATTCATCGTCAGGATATTCAAAATCATGTATATCAACATTATATATATCTACACTCTTATAGGAGAGATGTAGCAGATGGTGCAAATCGATCTAAAGAAATGTTAATGTCCCTATCCAGAACCCTGATCTGATATGATTGTTTTAGAAAATCGGATTAGAGTAAAAATAATGCACAAGCTCAGGGCAGACGGGTTCGTTAATGGTGACTAGGTATTCAAGATAGCTTGTGTTCAAAATGTTTACTAGATTCAAGTGCTCAAATCAGCAAGCATAACAGTTCTACCAGAAATTACATGCTTATTATGGATCATAGAAAATCTATGAGAAGTATTCTGAGAAACAAAGAGATTTAATGATGATTCGGGTTATTTACCCTTATCAGATCTAAGCCTTTTTGACATAGTAAAGATAGGAAGATGATAAACAAATGTTTGGCATGAATTTTAGAAAGATTTCTAGAAAAAATTATGAAATAAAAAGGATTTTGAGAGATTAGAGATTATACCTTGAAGAACCTAAAACATTTCTCCTTGAAAACAAGCAAATTTGAAGTTTTGAGGAGAGATCCAAAAAATTTTAGGGATTAATTTGAGTTTGGAAAGGATTTTGGGAGAGATGGGAGGAAGGGAAGTGGGGAGGAGAAGAAACGAGATTCAGTGAAGATAAGAAAATGAGAGAGATAGGGAAGATTTTTAAAATGGGTAAAAAATTAGCAGACCCGACTCACGGTCGATCGCTCGGTCGACCGGGGTCTAACCGAGAGCTTTTCGGTTACAGTCGGTCGACCAGCTTACGCCAAAATATTTTTTTCTGTTTCAGGTTCCTTCGGTCGACCGCCCGGTCGACTGGACCTATATTAGGTCAACTCGGTCGACCATGACTGCCCAAAAAATAGTTTTAAGAAATATGAATTAGTGGCTTTTGAAAAATATTTTTACTTGGATATTCTTATACATAAAATAGATAAATAACACCAAAAATCTTATAGGCATGAAAAACACATGAAAAAGAAATCAAAATATTTTTATTATTATTATATTAAAATATATTTTTCAACAATTAAATCATATATTAAGCAATTAAAAAATAAGATATTGAAGCCGAATACCCTTGACTGGTTCCGAGCTTCTCCTCGTCATTCCTCTAAATAAGAGTTGAGGTGCGCAATTACTATCTTGATTTATTACTTAAATATAGTTTAAATATGATACCCAACCATAAGATAGATACATAAACAAAATATATATACATGCATATGGGCAAATAAATTAATCTATGTACACATACATGCAAAGATATCTATCCACTAAGTGAGCATGGAAAATACTATAAACATGGGCAAGCAATTCATTAGATAGTAAAGAACAAAAGTAATGTTAACGGACTAGCTCAAATATAATCAAGCCATTAAAAAAAAATCATGTATTCATAACTAAAGCATATTAACACAAAAGAAAAACTAGTTAATCCTATGCATATATGATCTAGCTAGAAAAAAAAATTTCAAATGGAGAAGTTACCAAACCATGGGCAATCTCCAAAAAAGGTGCTTCTTGATAGCGATGCAATATGACGGTTGATCCTTTGAGCTTCGACGCATCCACCACCAAGGCAACATCTCCCCCAATGTCTTGGAGGAGGACTACACACCTACATCAATCAAGTTGTGTTTTTTGGTACTCAAATCTTTTTGGGTCTTATAAGGTTAGTACTTTCTCGAACCTAAACATTTTTGTTTAACATATTTAACTTAGCATAATAAAATTTTGCTAAATGGCCTTTGCAGCCGTAATGTGCACATGTGCACACTTTGCCATACGTGAAAGCATGTTTATGTTGATGTGTATGTGCATGTTGTGCATGTTTTTCATGGTGTGTGTGAGATGAATGAGGTGTATGTTTCCTTTGGGTTTTTCTCTTTGGAAACATAGAAGCAAATTTGTTCATGTCAAATGCACACTTTTTCAAAGTGGTATCCAAAACATCAATACGTTTTTGGATATTCAAAAATTTATTTTTGTTAAAAACAATATTAGGGCTTTTTCCTATACAAACAAGTTGGTTATCAAAATCCTTTTTCGTTTTCTCAAAGGAAATAGATAAGTCATTTTTCTCTTTAAAAATAATTTCTAGCTTATTCTTTAAAAAATTCATTTTTCTTTTTCAATTTTTATTTTGTGCAAGAGAAATTTCATATCTATTTTGTAATTCTTTAAAAAATTATGCAAGTACATTCATAGTTAAATCATTATCTTCTAAAGAGGTTTTGAGATTTATCATGATAGTTTCTCTCCGTTTGCCATAAAGCAAACGTGTGTGGCATCAATCTCTTCATCAAAATCCGTTTCTGAATCATCTCAAGTGGCTACCATCGCCTTCTTCTTCCTCTGCACGTTCTTGGAGGTAATGGCTTGAAGTGAGGGGCAATCTGCAATTAGATGGCCCATCTTCTTACAATGAAAGAAAGCACCCATCTCCTCCTCCTTCTTTTCAAATCTTTCTTGATGTCTTCCTCTTTGAAAGTTGCTTTGTCTTCCCTTTTTATAAAACATCTTGCCTATTTTCCGAATGAGCATAGCAAAGTCCTCATCACCACTTCTGATGATGCTTCTTCATCAAAAGATGAGGGAGTAGTCTTGAAAGTTATTGCTTTTTACTTTGGAGTCTCTCTTTCTTCTCTCACCTTCATTTCCATCTCATGGGTTTTGAGATTTCCAATGAAGTCGAAGAAATCTATCTCCTCTCTATCGTTGAGCTCCTTAAGGGTTGTCGCCTTGACCTTCCAAGCTTTGGAGAGAACTCTAATAAACTTGCGAATCATTTGGTCATTGTCAATGGTGTCCCATAAAGAAGATAGTCCATTAGTGATCTTGGTGAACCGAGTAAGCATCTCATCAAATACTTTCATTTTCAAGCATGTAAAAATTCTTATATTCAGAACGGAGCAAGTCAACTTTAGATCTCTTAACTTGCAACGTCCCCTCATGAGTTATGATTAGATCATTTCAAACTTCATCAGCGGATTTGTAATTAATTACACAAGAAAGATCATCATCATAATTTAATGCTTGTGTAAGTGCATATAGTCCTTGGCAGTGGCCTCATAGTCCTTGGCAGTTGCTTCAGACCATGTATCCTCATCACCGTGAGGTTCAACAAATTCATTGGTAATGGCTTTGGCAACTCTAAATCCTAGGGACTTAAGGAATAGGTTCATCTTGACCTTCCAAATAGGGAAGTTTAACCCATCAAATTTGGGTGGAGACTTGATGCAGAAAGTCGTGTGATGCCATGAAAATAAGTATAAGTGCACAAACAAATAACAAATGCAACAAATGAATATATCCAAATAAAAGGATCTCCCTAAGATGGTTAAATCAAAACTAGGGTTAGGCTCTGATACCAATTATAAATCACCTAGAGGAGGTGAATAGGTGATGGCTATACTAAATGGCAAATAATGCGGAATTAAAATATACTTGCTAGCCACCTAGCAAATACCAATCACGCACAAGAAATACTTGCAAAAAAGTAAACAATATAAGTGTGCAAGTAAGTAAAGATAGAGTAGAGTAAATAAAGAAAGAGTAAGCAATTGCAAACACGATGATTGTTCCGAGATTCGAGTCACTGCTCTACGTCCGTGCCTTCAACACTATGAAGGATTTTCACTATGATCGATCTCACTAGATCGTTAACCATTACAAATTCTCACTAGAACTTAATGCACTCATAAGTTCTCTCTCACAGTGCCGCAACACCAACATAGAGCTCACTAGCTCACTTAAGGCCGTAACCTCCACAACTTCACAATAGAAGAAAATCAGTGATCTTCACTTGATCACAAAAGGCTCACAAGAACAATCCTATAACCAAGATGAGGAGGTGAAAATTCTTGGGATTGTGTAGTAAAAATAGCCTGTAAAGATGTAAAGGGAAGGCTCAAGCTAAAAATAAAGAATGTGAAATTTTGGCTCAAAAGAAAATCTTTTAAGAAAAGGCTAAAACTTGACTAAATTTTCTTGTAAACTTGTAAAATCTTTCTCAAACTTCATAAAACTTGTTAGAGGGTTTTTCTACAGTCCCACTATTTATAGGAGATGAAAACATGAGGAGAAAACACAAAAAGAGTCATTAGGAAAAGACCTAGAAAAGGCAAACAGAAATATAGTCGTTGGGAAAAAATTAGAAGGAAATCCTTTTGTCGGTCGACCGGTCGGTTGACCACCAACGGTCAGATTTCTGATCATTAGGGATAGCGGTCAACCGGTCGGTCGACTGTTTTTCCCAACCAGAGAGCAAAGCTCTCTGTCGATCGACCGGGGCGGTCGACCAGACCCAACCGATAGCAAAGCTCTTGCAGTCGGTCGATCGCACAATCGGCCGAAGTGCACACAATGCACTTTGGTGCATGTCATTCGACCGCTCGATCGACTGACAGAGCAAATCTGCTCTGCCTAGGGTCGACCGGTCGGTCGACTGACAAAGGACCAAAAGCATGTTATGGAGATCTTTTTGAAACCATTCTTTTTCCAACAAAAATAAACATTGTTTTAAACACAAAATAGAGATCTAAGGACTTGATAGAACCAATGTATGATCATAGATCAACACAAACGAAGTTAGAACTATATTTTGTAAAAGACTTTTCTAAATCGAAAACCAATTTTTTGAAAACTCATTTTTCCTAAACTCGTTTTTGAAAATGACAAAAAGAATAGTTTTGAACTCTTTTTTAAAATTCTTTCGGAATATGAAAGATGTGTGTGTGTGTGTGTGCGTGTGTGTGTGTTAATCCCAAAAGAGCTATCAACCTGTATCATCTTGATTTTAACAAACGACTATAAATCCTATCTAAAATACAAAAAGCAAAAATACAAATCTTGATATAGTCTTCTCTTGCAATCTTGATTCTTGATCTCTTCTATGTGCTTAGGCTCTGGGATCTACATCTTCGTGGCTTCCAAATGTGTGAGTCTTGTGATGGAGCTGAAATGCAATAAAGAGTTATCATGAAATTTTGCTAAATGAAATTGTTAAAAACATAACTACATATGTTTTGTTATCATCAAAACTAGGGCTAATGGCCTTTGGGCCAATAAGCTTAGCGCTCAGCGTTTAAGCACTAAGCACGCTTAGGCGGGACTTTACCAGATTTTAGACTCACATCTTAATCTGAGTCGTGCCTGAGTTCTACCAGGTGCTTGATCGGTGGGGAAACTAGCACTCAAAAATGTGTTTTATGTAAAATCGATGAAAAGCTCGAATATACTAATGTACCCTCGATACTTCCGTTATAGCATTGGCTTAACGGGTCGAATCCACAGGGAAGGGAGGCGATAGAAGTATTAACAGTCTCTATTCACGTCAGTTGTTAACACTTCTTTGTTGAAAGAATGAAAAAGAATGAAAAATAAAAGAAAATGAAATCCAGAATGTGGTAGGTGAGGAGAGCGATGAAAACGGCGATGTAAAAACAAAAGTGAAGTGCTTTGGAAATCAAAATAGAAAAAGAGATGGAACAAGGTTGAACTAAGAAGGATGGTAAAAACACCGATAGAAAAATGAGAAAAGAGTTTGGAAAACGATTTCTAAATCAAGCTAAAAGAAAACTCATGGCTACTAACTACTAAATGCTCCACTAACTATGCTAACCTCTTCGAGATAGTTGCCTCACATTTTGATCCTTGGCCATCACAATCCTTGGCTCCAAGAGACGGTACAAAGCATGGCTCGTGGATGGTTCATCACATTCAAAACATTGCATCAAGAACAAGCTAATACAAGCATCACTCATTACACTACTAGTATGAAATAAAAGAGCATGATATAAAAGAGAGTTAGCTTGGTTAGCAAGTTAGCAAGTTAGATGTTAGAACCCATCATCTTTGGCCATCAATGGCTCTTGCAAGAACAAGGCCTTGTAGAGGCAACCCGATTCATGTGGATTATCAAGTAAGTGGTTAGATGGTTAGTGGTTAGTAGTTAGATTGCCATGAGAAGAAAAACTAGCAAGAAATCATGTAGAAGGTGAAGGAGATTACATTGGAAGAGAAAGGAGGCATCTTTACATAGAGTGTCACTCTCTATTACATCAATCCCTTGCTTTCTCTCTAGAAATCACTCAGCCCTACTACAATAATCTAAGAAAAAGAAATGAAAAATATAAGAAATGAAGAACATTCACCTACACTACACTAAAATCTGGACCTACTCCTAAAAACGAATACTGCTCTCGGTTTGGGCCATTGCAGGGGTATTTATAGGCCTCAGAAGCATCCAGAAGACGAGACGGGGCCACGCGTCGAAAATCGACGTGTGGCTCCACTACTTTGCCACGGATCCGCAAGGATTGCCGCGAATCCGCGGCAATATCAGGGACTTAGGTCCCTGGTTTTGGTCCGTGGCTCCATCTGGCTTCAAGAATGTTCAGGGTATATCCCGTTTCTGGTACTTTCACCCGAATATTCGTCTGACAGCGCAGGAGGCTAGATTTGATGTATCTTCTAGATAATCCATTGCTTGGCCTCCAAGTAATGCAGGATTAATTACCATAAATTGGGAAGAATTAGGCTCTTATTCCATCTTTGCCCTTGGACTTTGGATCTACCTGCAATAAAGACCAAAACACGGTTTAGATCGACAATTTATTCATAAAGCGGTGAGAGAATGCGATATAATAATGCAGAATTGTAGACTAATCAGTGCTTTAGTGATCAAACTCTGTTCGCTGATCTTGTCCCCAGCTTGTTTAGCTTCGTTTGCATGTTCGCTTGCCTACTTACTCGCTTGCCTACTCGATAACTCCATTAACTCTTTTATTTGACGGTTGTGAAGAGTTTGAAATCTCTACTTAAACTATTTTCTGAAACTGAATATTTTTCGGTGTTCGTACCGATCCCTTGTATTGGTACTGTTCTCTTGTATTTATACTGATCTATTGTATCAGTACCATTTTCTGTATTCATATCGATCCTCTGTGTCAGTATTGTTTTCATGTATTATTATATACGATAGTGATATCTATCGTGCTTATTACTCGACATGCCATTACTTGATACCTGCCACCTGTCATGATATCACTTATCACCTGCCACCTGTCATGTTACATCTTAACCTGTGATTATCACATTTACAGGAATCCTATACCTATTATCTTGTATTATATACAGTGACCTGTTATGCTATATTATATACAGTGACCTGAATATATAGTACTCATGTACTCCTATAATTCCCTGAACCTGACCTCCTCCTGATATTCTCATAAATTGATAATTACATAATAAACTATAAAAAGGACAACTTACATCGGGCTGGGGAAACTGATGGATATCGGTATGATGTCATATTTATAATAGTGGTCATCAATGAAGTGTCGTGTGGGGCGCGTAATGATAAGTCCCCAGAAGCAGGAGTTATATACTAAAGTGTCTTGTGGGGCGTGTAATGATATGACTCCAAAAGCAGTAACTTGATATCATGAGTTATAGTCGCAAGGCAGAGGCGGGACCCACTATAAATATGATCCATCAGTTCTTCCTCAGTTTATAATAACAACCTCGGCTTGCTCATATATATATGTATGTGTACCGGTAACACACACTTAGATATATGGGTAGGATGAGTAACAATAATAAGATACTAATCAATAATTTATTGTGTTTTGCAATTCATGTTGTATATTTTCAGATTACAATAACGTGAGATACATGATATATAGATGAGGGTTTCCTGATTTGGATTATTCCTTCGACGTACTTATCTCATGAAGCCTTAATCTGGGTTGTACTGCTAGTTTTGCTATATTTGGTTTCATCGGGTTTTAATTTGGATTTTCAGTTTTATTATTATTATATTATATATTCTTGGCTTTATCATCTGTGTACTACTTTATTGATCTCCTGCTATTATCATATTGTACACAACCTGTCTCTTGCCTGATCTTATACTTGTATTACTGTGCCTAATCTCCAAACTTGCTTATTCATGGTTTTATACAAATTCTTTAGTTACCGTATAATTACTGCTTACTGATGATTCATACTGTTCTCTTTAGCTATTATTATGGATAGCTCAGGTTGTGCATATAATTAGTCTACAATTCTGCATTATTATGTCGCATTCTCTCATCGCTTTATGAATAAATTGTCAATCTAAACCATGTTTTGGTCTTTATTACAGGTAGATCCAAAGTCCAAGGGCAAAGATGGAATAAGAGCTTAATTAGACCCAATTAAGGGTAATTAATCCCGCATTACTTGGAGGCCAAGCAAAGGATTCTCTAGAAGATGCATTGAACCTAGACTCCTGCGCTTGTCAGAGGAATATTCGGGTGCAAATACCAGAAACGGGATATACCCTGACAATTCTCGCAACCAGAGGAACAAACTGATGAAATACAGAGACCTACTGTCTCCCTGCTATTGCCGCGGAAACGCGGCAATAGCCGCGTTTCCGCGGCAAAGCTGTGGAGCCACGCGTCGATTTTCGACGCGTGGCCCCGTCTCGTCTTCTGGATGCTTCTGAGGCCTATAAATACCCCTGCAATGGCCCAAACCGAGAGCAGTCTTCGTTTTTAGGAGTAGGTCCAGATTTTAGTGTAGTGTAGGTGAGTGTTCTTCATTTCTTGTATTTTTCATTTCTTTTTCTTAGATCATTATAGTAGGGCTGAGTGATTAATAGAGAGAGAAAGCAAGGGATTGATGTAATAGAGAGTGACACTCTATGTAAAGATGCCTCCTTTCTCTTCCAATGTAATCTCCTTCACCTTCTACATGATTTCTTGCTAGTTTTTCTTCTCATGGCAATCTAACTACTAACCACTAACCATCTAACCACTTACTTGATAATCCACATGAATCGGGTTGCCTCTACAAGGCCTTGTTCTTGCAAGAGCCATTGATGGCCAAAGATGATGGGTTCTAACATCTAACTTGCTAACTTGCTAACTTGCTAACTCTCTTTTATTTCATGCTCTTTTATTTCATACTAGTAGTGTAATGAGTGATGCTTGTATTAGCTTGTTCTTGATGCAATGTTTTGAATGTGATGAACCATCCATGAGCCATGCTTTGTACAGTCTCTTGGAGCCAAGGATTGTGATAGCCAAGGATCAAAATGTGAGGCAACTATCTCGAAGAGGTTAGCATGGTTAGTGGATCACTTAGTAGTTAGTAGCCCTGAGTTTTCTTTTAGTTTGTTTTAGAAATCGTTTTCCAAACTCTTTTCTCATTTTTCTATCGGTGTTTTTACCATCCTTCTTAGTTCATCTTAGTTCCATTTCTTTTCTATTCATTTTCCCAAATCACTTTCTATTTTGTTTTTACATCGCCGTTTTCATCGCTCTCCTCACCTACCACATTCTGGATTTAATTTTCTTTTCTTTTTCATTCTTTTTCATTCTTTCAACAAAGAAGAAGTGTTAACAACTGACGTGAATAGAGACTGTTAATGCTTCTATCGCCTCCCTTCTTTGTGGATTCGACCCGTTAAGCCAATGCTATAACGGAAGTATCGAGGGTACATTAGCACATTCGAGCTTTTCATCGATTTTACATAAAACACACTTTTGAGTGCTAGTTCCGCCCGCGATCAAAATTTTGGCGCCGTTGCCGGGGAAGGGAATGGTTTTGTTTTCACATTTTTGTTAACATTGTCTTCTCTGTTTTGGTGTGCAGGGCAATATTTACAGGTGCTTAACATTGCAGAACAGAAACTAGCTTTGCCTCTCCCTGCTCTTGAAAGCAGGGCCCCAGTTTCTAAACAAAAGCCGCGAAATCGCGACATTTGCCGCGCAACCGCGGCCATTGTGCAATAATTTTGTATCTTGTTTGTTCTGGGATGTGTATCTTGTAATAGCTAGTTGATTTGTACTGCTATTTTTCTACTTTGCTTGCCTACACACCATAAATAAATAAAAGAACTAAAATACGGTAATTGGACGCTTTTAAAACGGCTTAGACATTTGCATTTAGGCACATGTCAATTCAATTCCAAAAAACTGTATTTTGTTCTGTTGTTGTGATCTGGATGGAGATGTACATATGACATTGCATATAGCATAGGACAAACACGTGGGTGATTTATCGCTTTGTGTTACATTCTTGTCTATATTGCACACTTGCACAAATTACAATTAAGGGCAAAACCCAAACAAGATAAGGTGGGATTTCATTACCCTTCCTTAGCCCAAAAATCATCTCCCCACTCACACAACCCAAGCCCTAATAAAATTTGAATAGACGTTGGCCCCTAGGGACATTTCATCTAGGTCTAGGTCAACCCTACTTTTTGGCTTGGTTTTGATTTTTCTCTTCTTTTTGTTTGTTGTTTGATTTTTCTTTTTGTTTGTAATTTTTTTTGTGAAATGGAATTCAACAAAAATAATTCTTTCAATCCTAACATGAATCCATATTTCACACCGCCTCCATTCTATTCAGATAATTCCAACCCGGCGTTTTACAATATGCACCAACCACATACACCGGGTTGGCCTTATCCGAATCAATACAACCCATACCCACATTCTTATGACTATAATTTCTAAAATAATTTCAACTCGTCACAGAGTCAATGGGGATTCAAGTCCCCCGAGCCAAATTTTCAACCTCCTTGTCCACTATGTCCACCTCGTCCACAATATACACAATATTCATTTCCCGATTCCGCTTCATATACTCCTTTTTCTGGACCTCCCATTGAAGAAAAATATGAGTTACAAAGGAGTATAGAAGCCAATCTACAAGAGGCCGAGCAACAAATTCAGAAAATGAGGGCCTCTCCAATTCCACAACATTTTCAAGATTCATACTCAGTTCCACCAGTCCAAAATAGAAGACCATCAATTTTGGAAATGAGTATGCGTGAGTCCAAACAAAAATCACAAAATCTAATGGACTCACAATTTTGCCACCAATTCCAAAACAACTCTTCATCTTTTCAACAAAACGATGAACCAATGAATTGTAAAAAGATGCTTGAAATCATGACTCAGGCTCAAAATGCTCGTAACCGTGACATAGAGTTGATGATTCAAACTCTTCATTCTCATCCTATTTCTAATGTCACTAACCATTCTGTCCGAGCCAAAGAGTCATGTTGTTTTGGAAATCAAGATTCAATTTCAGCACATCCACCTGAACTTGTCCACACCTCAAATCCCATTGACATTTTGGCAAGTTATCCTTTTCCTGAAATTGAACTTGAGCATGAATATGATCCTGAACTTTCACTTGATGATTCAATTCTACTTCCTGATTCAATTATGACTCCGGTGTTTTCACCTGATTTCACTCCTTTTCCCGAGTCAGTATTGGATCCAGTGCCAGTCCATTGTGAAATTGAATCACCAATCTCTTATGATGATCATATTGAACTTGACCAATTTTATACTTTTGAAAGTCCATTTGATAAATTGGTAAGTTCTCATTTTTATGGAATTGAACTCAATGAGGAATGTGACTTTGACCCTCAAATTTGTGATTCAGTTCAAATTCCTGAATCATTATTGACTCCTGTTTTGTTACCCAATTTGAGCAACATTTTGGAGTCAGTTTTGATTCCCATACCTGTCATTCCTGAACTTGAATCACCAATCATAGATAGTCACATTCCATCGTGGGGAAATGATTGTGGACTTGAGCTTCATTTTCTTGATTTGGACCCACTTCCTGAACCGATCTCGACTCCCGAACCATTACTTGACTTGAGTCATTTTTCTGAGTCGATATTAGTTCCTATATTTCCTGAGTCCAAATCAATCATTCCATTCTGGGACAAGGGTTTTGAAAATTTTGACTCCGAAATTATCTTGAAAATTTGGAAATTAGATGGGGTAAAATTTTTAATAAAAATCATAAATGCATACATCTTTCTAGTGGGTTGTATTCTTGAGATTTCTGGTGAGTTCCTCCAGACTCCACGCAAGAATGATTGGGCCGCCTTTCGTGGACCAATCAGACCACCACCGGAACCACTCCCTTGAGGTGATTTTTCCTTCCCTCTCTATTTGTTTCATGCATACATATATCACGATGCATTGAGGATAATGCATGAGATAAGTGTGGGGGAGGGTTTACTAACTTAGAGTTTTTAGATTTTCTTTCTTTTACATTTTTTTTAGGATACTTTTAGAAATCTTCCCTTTTGTATAGGAATTTTCTCTTTCTTTAAAAACTTTTTGAAATAAGAGACAAAGTTTTGATCTATTTTTAAGAAAATTAAGATGATCTTAGAAATTAAGGAAGCCTTAATTATGACATCTTAAACCTAGTCGAAATAATGGATCTTGTTTAAAATTATAGGCTAAGTAAGATAAATTGGGGAGATAATTTTATCTTGAATTTTTTGCCATAGATAGTATGCACTCCACACTTACACAATTTTGGGATGGAAACAAAGACCTAAAATGCCATAAAGCAAAAATAAATAAAAAGAAAAAGAAAAAAATGGAATAAAACATCACTTATTAAGCTGGATAATTATGCCTCAAGAAGCATGATTATTCACGCCTAACGGTGGTCAAAAGAAGCAAATAATCCCCCTTAGTTTTGTGGCCTTGTTTACTTGAGTCCTTAAACTCTAGGGATGTTTTTTTTCATCTGGTGCCCTAAAACCGTCTGGTTTGGGAGTTATCGGTTATAGGCTCGCTACATGGGTGAACTAGAAAGCCTAAGAAAACTAAGGGAAGAAAAAAGAAAAAAGAAAAAAATATATATATAAATAATATATATAAATGGCTTGATGGTTAGAGTTGAAATCCCAGAAATCTTCACTATCACAAAGTGCATATTATCTAGGTTTTATGAGAGATAAAATATTCAATCCAATTTTGGATTCTTACCTTAATTGAAGACAAGATCTTGCATAGAGACTAAGTTTAAGGAAGATTGATTGGTGGTGGACTTATGACCTTAGATCACTTATATTTTTGCAAAAATATTTTGAAAACTTGTCTCTCTTTTCAAAATGTGTTTTCAAAAATACTAACATTTGTCTTCTTTCTTTATGGATTTTGTGGGTGCAATCCGCTGAAAACCCTCAGGAAACAACACTCCTCCTCTAGGGTAACCTAGAGGTTTAACGGCTTGTTGCACACGCTCAGTGCAATCGCGTCACCTGCGAAAGTGGTGTAATAACTCTTGTAGTATAGTTTTTCTTTTCTTGTTTTGCTCGGGACGAGCAAAAGAATAAGTGTGGGGGTGTGATTAGTCTACAATTCTGCATTATTATGTCGCATTCTCTCATCGCTTTATGAATAAATTGTCGATCTAAACCATGTTTTGGTCTTTATTGCAGGTAGATCCAAAGTCCAAGGGCAAAGATGGAATAAGAGCTTAATTAGACCCAATTAAGGGTAATTAATCCCGTATTACTTGGAGGCCAAGCAAAGGATTCTCTAGAAGATGCATTGAACCTAGACTCCTGCGCTTGTCAGACGAATATTCGGGTGCAAATACCAGAAACGGGATATACCCTGACAATTCTCGCAGCCAGAGGAACAAACTGACGAAATACAGAGACCTGTCTCCCTGCTATTGCCGCAGAAACGCGATAATAGCCGCGTTTCCGCGGCAAAGCTGTGGAGCCACGCGTCGATTTTCGACGCGTGGCCCCGTCTCGTCTTCTGGATGCTTCTGAGGCCTATAAATACCCCTGCAATGGCCCAAACCGAGAGCAGTCTTCGTTTTTAGGAGTAGGTCCAGATTTTAGTGTAGTGTAGGTGAGTGTTCTTCATTTCTTGTATTTTTTATTTCTTTTTCTTAGATCATTGTAGTAGGGCTGAGTGATTTCTAGAGAGAGAAAGCAAGGGATTGATGTAATAGAGAGTGACACTCTATGTAAAGATGCCTCCTTTCTCTTCCAATGTAATCTCCTTCACCTTCTACATGATTTCTTGCTAGTTTTTCTTCTCATGGCAATCTAACTACTAACCACTAACCATCTAACCACTTACTTGATAATCCACATGAATCGGGTTGCCTCTACAAGGCCTTGTTCTTGCAAGAGCCATTGATGGCCAAAAATAATGGGTTCTAACATCTAACTTGCTAACCAAGCTAACTCTCTTTTATTTCATGCCCTTTTATTTCATGCTCTTTTATTTCATGCTAGTAGTGTAATGAGTAATTGTTATTCATTTTTGCATATTTTACCACATCCATACCATGCATATTGTAAATAAAAATGTGATTTTTTAATCTTTTTCTCTCTATTTTTGCAGGTCCATATTCTAATAGAGAAAAGGCCCAAGATCCCTTTAATTATCAAGAATTAAAGGAAAATAAATCAAAGCCCAAAAGAAAGCCCAAAGGTTGAGGCCAGGATCAGGAGATATCCATGCGCCAGCTCAGACTTCCAGAAGGTCCACGTGGCTAACAACCTACGAGAAAATCGCAACAGAAATCTCGGCCTCAACGGCCAAGATTCTGCCGCATATCCACGGCAACTGTCGCGATTCTGCGGCAGTTACAAGGCCGTTGAGCCCGAGATTCTCTCCAACAACCTGGGTTCTAAAGGCTTCTCTCTGAGGCTATAAATACACCACCAGGGCCTTTGCAAAAACGTGAGGAGGAGAGAGGAGAGAATAGAGAAAGAGATTGTATTTTAATTTTTCTCTAGGTTTTATTTCTCTTAGTCTTCTTCCTCCCTAGAAATTCTGCAAAAAGAGAGATTGTGAGAGAGAGAAAGCTTGTGTAAATCAAGGTGTGACAACTTGTGAAGTAAGGTTTAATCCAATCTCCTTTCTCTACTTGAGCATTTTCTAGTACTTTACTTGTATTCTTTCATTCAAGCTTTACTTTCATTGCACTCTTATTCATGAATTGCTTTTCTTTTCTTGTAATGGCTAGTAGCTAAGTTCTTCTAACATGACTAGCTAACAACTAATCTTGCTTAACTTCTAACTCTTGGGTGAATGCAAATTCTTCATCTTGCAATTGATTGAGTCTTTTTCATCCCCGATGGGTTACTTTCATGCTTGGCAATCTCTTGTTGTAATTCTCCATATGATTCATGTGTGCCTCATTTAGAGCCTTGTCTTTAGAACAAGTGCCTTGATGGAACATGGAGATGGATCACCAACCATATGCTATTTGTTGTACAACTTCTTTACTTCAATTAATGAATGTTGTATCTTCTTCCTTAGCATCCTTGAGTGGCAACTCTTTTGATTCCACAGTTGAAAGTCTATCTTGAAGGCCTATGACATCAATGAGGCTACAAGACAAGTCCAAGAAGATTACCCGTCAATCAAGTGGGAAAGTAACTAGACCAACACGCAAGACAAACATATGCCGATGAATCAACATGAGACAAGCATCACCCTAACGGAGATTAGTAAGTTAGCAAGTTAGTAATGTTAGCTAGTCATGGCTCTTCTCATCTAAAAGTCTTCTACAAGTTTTCATTCTTTTAGTATTAATTCCAAAGCAAATCTTGTCTTCGATTCTTTTCATTTTATTTCCATAGTTTTCATTTCATGTACAAACCAACCACCAATTCTTTCATTTCTTTTTCCATGTATTTTGCATTCTTTTAAAACAAAGAAGAACCTTCGTTTTCTATCTTCACATTAAACCATAAAGCTTCCATCGTGAGCTCTCCTTGTGGATTCGACCCGTATAGCTTGTGCTACTACGGTGATTTGGAAAGGATACATCATTCATTTTAAATACATTGTGGAGTGATCAAGCACCTAAGGTTGACTCTAAACCTTCTTTCTTGTGTTGAATATCTGTGCAATCTACCACACTATCCTTTTCCTAATCAAATTTTTGGCGCCGTTGCCGGGGAGAGCAACGGTTTTTTATTTCAAGTGAAGAACTAAACGAATTTTCTTCTCTGTTGCAGGTTACAGGTGAAGAAACAGGAAAATTTGCATTGCAGTGACATATAAGTGGCTCTGGGCCTCTGCTCTTGAAAGCAGAGACCAGTTGCCCTCTGAATTGTCGCGATTCCACGGCCAAAGCCGCGGATCCGCGGCAAGGAGGAGTGAACTACTGACCAAATTTCTGCAGGGTTGCTTGCTCTGCAAAATACAGCTGCTGCAATACTTAAATTCTTGTATGCTTCACCTTATGCCTGCTAATAATCAATAGTAAAAAATTGGTTGCAAAGTTAAAAATTGATTAGACATTTGCATTTCTAGGCACGTGTCTTTTCAATTCATTTACTTTTACTGTTGAAGAGTGCTGGAGCAAGGTACGTGCGCATTGCATATTGACTAGGACTCACTCCTTGTTTGATTTTTATAGCTTTGAGTGAACCTTGTTTGTTTATAACTGTACACTTGCACCAAACTGATTTTAAGGGCATCACCCATAAATAAGATAAGGTGGGGGATTTCATCACCCTTTCTTTAGCCCGAAAATCATTTTCCAAGCACTCACAATCCCAAGCTTGTAATAAAATTTGATAGACGTTGGCCCTAGGGACATCTGGACTCACTTAGGAGATTATCCTAAGGGGGAAAAGTGTTGGAAATTGACTTTTGTAAAATCAGTGTCTAGGAAAGGGATTGAGGGCCGAAAGCCGGAAGGTTGGTGGTTACTTAATTAAGGAACGTCTTTGACGGAAAACCTCCCAACAACCTTGCCCTGACCTGGCTGATTGCTTGTGGTCAAAGTCTACACTAAACCTCCTGTGGACGATCTAATCAGTTAGGAGTCGTCTAGGTCCAGGAACCCTAGATAGCTTGGATTGATTTTTCTTTTATTGTTTGTTATTTTCATTTTTCTTTACGCTGGTGTGATCGGTGCACGTTGTTTGTGACTGTATATGCGAGAGTGGTACCGGGATTCAAATTCTGCAAGACTTGTTAGACTTTCTACACTTGCACATACACCACCACTTGACATTATGGAAAACAACGTTTCACTTCAAGATAGATTCTACCCGATTCGCACTTCGCTTCCTTCATGCATTCTTCTCCCTGAACCCAATGGAAATCACTTTGAGCTGAAACCACAATTCATCAATACACTTCCCCGATTTCATGGTCTAGAGTCTGAGGACGCGTATTTCTTCATTCGAGAGTTTGAAGAAGTATGTTTAATGATGAGAATTTCCCAACTGACCGAGGATGCTGTTAGGTTAAGGTTCATACCGTTTGCACTGAAGGATATTGCTAAGAAATGGCTTTACAATCTTCCCGTCAGTTCCATATCTTCATGGGATGATTTTGTAAAAGTCTTTCTTAATAAATTCTATCCCATCCACAAAACAGCCCTCATGCGAAAGAATATCATGCAATTCAAGCAGGAATCACACGAACCTTTCTGGAAATATTTTGAGCGTTTCAAAGACCTTCTAGCCCTATGTCCTCATCACGGCATAGAGAAATGGCGTCAATGCCAGATTATCTATGACGGTCTAGATTACCAAACGAAAACCCTCCTTGAATCCATGTGCCAAGGGGAATTTTTGAAGAAAGATGAGAACCAGGGGTGGGATCTCTTTGAAGCCCTAGCTAAGAAAACCATTCAGTGGGAGTCATGCCCTGATAAACCCACTTCCATCACTTCCAGAACTGGTATGCACTCCATAGAATCCTTTATAGCTGCGGAAGCCAAGATCACACAATTGATGAAGAGGATAGAACTGCTTGAGTCAAGGGAAAATTCTGTGGTCAATCAGGTCAACCCATCACCTCTGATCAAACCAGGTTGCACCTACTGTCATGATCTCAACCATGTTTTTGAGGAGTGTCCTTTGTATCAGCCCCAATCATATCAGGAGAACACGAATGCAGCTTTTACCAGACCCCCTCACAATCTATACTCCAACACATACAATTCGGGATGGCGAAACCATCCAAATTTTTTGTGGAGTCAGTCTGGTCCTGAGATCATAGGCCACCAATTCCACATCCATATAATGCTCAGTCTCACCCATCCAGTTTCAATCGTAATGCACCGAATTTTCATCCATCTCAAAGTCCACCACAGTCACAACCTTATCAAAGTCCATCACACTACCAATCACAATTCCAGTCTCCATATCATCAACATCCACCCCAGAATGATTCAGAAATATCAGAGTTGAGGAAATGTTAGAAACCTTTACAAAGAACTATCATCAGGATATGAATAAAGTTCAGGTCCAAATTGGGCAATTGGCTAATTCAATAAATGAGAGACAAAAAGGACTGTTACCAAGCCAGCCATTGCCAAATCCCAAACATGAAGACACGGGCCCAAGTCATTGTCATGCTATTCATACCCTGAGATCTAGAAAACAGATAGACAATAAGGTTTCTACTCAATCATCTCATCTAGTACCAAAGCCAACACCTCCTGTCCTAATGCAACCAGCTTCTGACAAACCATCTTCTAGTACAGAGCCATCCACTTCAAAAGCCAAGGGTAAAGAAAAGGTAGATGAGCAACCTTATAAGCCTAGTGTACCATTTCCAAATAGGCTTACAAATCACAAGTCAAATGCTCACATGGAGAAGATAAAAGAAATGTTCAACAAGGTCCAAATCAATGTCCCTCTTCTTGATGCCATACAACAAGTGCCATCATATGCCAAATTCTTGAAGGAAATGTGCACTAAGAAGAGGAAAACACAAGTCCCTAAGAAAGTCTTCCTAGCATCAACCATCAGCGAGTTGCTCACTGGTCCAACTCCTGTAAAATACAAAGACCCAGGGAGCCCCACCATTTCATGCATCATAGGACAGACTACCATCAATAGGGCACTACTTGATTTAGGGGCCAGCATCAATCTCCTACCTTTGTCTGTGTACCAACAATTAGGGTTAGGCAATCTTCTCCCGACCCAAATGACCATACAATTGGCTGATCGTTCTGTCAAGAGACCCAAGGGGGAAATTCACGATGTCCTTGTCAGAGTTGGGGAGTTCATATACCCTGTTGATTTTGTAGTCCTTGAGACATAACCTGTGTCTAATTCCAATCAAAGGGCTCAAACTCCTGTCATTTTGGGACGACCATTCCTGGCTACAGCAAATGCCATAATCAATTGCCGGAATAGATCAATGAGGTTAACCTTTGGTAACATGACTCATGAACTGAATGTCTGCCACACACAGCCTCGTAAGACAAAAGATCAAACATTCGAGGTCAGCTTTGTTAAAGACAATTGTGAGGAAGTAAGTGAAGATTCACAAGATGAGTCACAATTTTGTGATTCTCTTAAAATGGAAAATCCTACTGTCCGAGTACCCTTTCAAAAGGGGAAAATTGATTTGGATATTTTCACTTTCACTGAGCCAACTGTGACTGTATCCCAAGAGGATATAGTTCAAGAACCTCCAATTGACATATCCTTTGAAGACCTTTTCGCTGATGAGCTCATGTGTCTGGATGAGCCAACTCGGGGTAGGTTAACTGATTGTACACTTCCTAAGGAAAATGTTGACCTGAATTTTGAAGAATTGTATGGAGAGGAGCTGAAATTCCTTAACATTGGAAGTAATGAGATTCAGAGTGAAAGTGGTGAAAAGGAATTCTTTAGGGAACATTGTGGTGAAATGCGGATGAATAACAGTGAGAAATTGAAGCTGGAGATGCCTAGGGCTAAGAAAGTAATTGAATTCGTTTCCCAACCAAGCTCGCGCAAACAAACACACTGGAACGATGGGAAACGGGCCAGGGAAAAGACCAAAAGAATAGCCTAGGCACTGGACACACTTGTAAATATTTCTTGTAAATAATTCTTTTGCACACTTTTGTAAATAAAAAAAAGAAGAAATAAAAAAAATGAGGGACTTATGTGCTTAAAGGAGTTTCACAACTTTTCAAATTCAAAATTCCTAGGTCTCTGCATCTCTTCCCTAGGGTCAAACTCATTTTCAAGATTCCATATCCCTAGGCTTGTAAATTCACTTTTAACCTAGGGCTAAAGTTGGAAATCTCATTCTACTTCCCTCCTATAAATATTCTCTTCACCTTCCTCTCCTCCCTCAAACGCAAATTAACCCTCAGATCTTAACTCCTCTCCTCAAGCGCCGCCTTCAGTTTTTTCCTCTTCCACAGAAACCCTTGTCTGCCGCATTCCCGCGACATTTGCCGCGCATCTGCAGCTTTCCTGCCACATCTGGAGCGCTGAAAAATTTCTGGCCGGTCGATTCCTTTCTCTGGTGGCCGATCCAGCACAACATCTTCCAGAATCTGTCACCTGTGCCTCTGAACACGCGACTTTGGATTTCCCCCCACGAACTCCAGGGGTGGTTTGATCTTTCATCTCTTGATCTATTGCTTTAATTTACACTATTACACATGGCCCCAAATCTGTTTGTGGAAAAAGATTTTTCAAAAATTCTGAATGATCATGGGGGGTATGGACACATATTTGTTGATCGATTACATGCATAGAATTGTATTCTATGGTATATGATAACAGTGAAAATGATGCATATTACTGTCCTGATTTAGTCACTACATTTTATAATGCACTCGATCATGCATCTGTTAGTTATGAGACGTACCAATTCGTAGTCCATATGCCGTTAGGGGACATCTTTATCACAATTCCTCTCCTTGAGGAAATTACTAATGTCCCAAGTCACCCCCATCATAGCAACCCCCTGCCACTGATAGACTACATGACAATCATGGGGGCTCGTTGCACAGAGCAGGACCATGGGCTCAAAGCCAACACCACCTTTAGAAATGTGCACTGCGTTGGACGCTGGATCCAACGCAACATTTTAGGGCTTGAACATGCCACATCCTTTAACAGACCAGTGTTGCAAATAATTCATGATTTGATGACTCGGCACCACACGGTTTGTTTAAATAAGGCCATCTTTCACGCAATCCTTACCAATTCCTCCCGCACTCGGGGTGCCAAATATTCCCATCCCATCCTGATTACACGTCTGTGTAGGACCTTCCTACCGAACGATGTCTTTGATTCTTTTGACCGACTGTTTGTTAATGCAGAGAGACCCACCAGTTCATATAACAGTTGTTTGCACGCGGTTTGGACACCTAGTGTCCAACCCGAAGATATACCGGTGGAGTCCTCTTCGGAGGAAAGCTTAGAGGAAGAAGATGAGCCGCAATTTTGGAGGCAGGATCCCCCATCTGATTCACGTGCCTTCATGTCCACCATCTGGCGGGGCATGAAGAAGATCTTTCGGGGGCAGGTTCGTCTTAGGAAGAAAGTAGAGGAGCAATCCTCTAGGTTGGATAGTATCGAGGGTGCGCTGAGACGATCACAGTCGGCTGGACCTATCACTACTGCTGGTCCAAAGCGACGGAGGGAGTAGCTTCATACCTTTACCTATTTCATGCATCATTTCATCTTGCATACATTGGGGACAATGCATGAGATAGGTATGGGGGGTAGATGCTAACCTAGGATTTTCATTTTTTTCATTTTCTTTTTAGGTTTTTTATTTTTTATTTTTAGGATTTTCACTTTCTTTTTAGGTTTTTATTTTCTTTTAGATTTTACCTTTCTTTGTAGATTTTCTATTTTCTTGTTAGATTTTATTTTTTTTTTAGAAAAAAAAGAAAAAGAAAAAAAATTATAAAAAAAAGGGGAAATTCTTGATCCATGTTTAAAGAATCAAACTTAACTTTAGGGATTAAGGAAGCTCTAAACTAAGATTTCTAATTATAAGTCGAAAAGAGGAGTTTTGTTAGATTTTTAGGTTAAGTAATAAAGGATTAGAAAAATTACTAGATTTTAATTCTTTCTTTAGGATATATACATTAAACATATTGAAGGATTAATCAAAGACTTTGTGACTTTATTTACATATATATATAAATAAAAAAATAGAAAAAGAAAAAAAAATAATAAAAATAAATATGTATATAAATAAATAATAATTACTTAGCCACTAATTAAGCTGGTTAGTCGTGCCTCAAGAAGCATTGCTAATCACGCCTAAAGGTGGTTAAGTCCTTAAATTCCTTCGTGGCCTAGTTTACTCGAGTCATCGAACCCTAGGGATGTTTTCTCATCTGGTGCCCTAAGACCGTCTGGTTTGGGAGTCATCGGTAAGAGGCTCGTTACAAGGGTAAATTAGAAAGCCTAAGGATACTAAGAAAATGTAAATAAATAAATATTGTATATATAAAAAAAAGAAAAAAAAGAAAAAAAATGTTATATATATTAGTAAATAAATGAACTTAGTCTAAGAAAGATCCTTCATATTTATAGATGTATATATCCTAGGATTGATGCAAAATTCGGTTTTTGATATTTTCCCTAAAAACTTAACCTAAGATGAAAACAAAACTCCAAATAGACGCTTATAAGAGGAATGACAAGTTTAGGGTAACCTGAAACGTATAACTTAAGTGAGAATCTTTAAAACATGGATCAAAATTTTCACTAACCCTTTTATTTTTCTTTATGGATTTTGTGGGTGCAATCCGCTGAAAACCCTCAGGAGACAACACTCCTCCTCTAGGGTAACCTAGAGGTTTTAACGGCTTGTTGCACGTGCTCAGTGCAATCGTGTCACCTACGAAAGTGGTATAATAATCTAGTTAGGATTTTCTTTTTCTTTCTTTTTTGCTCGAGGACGAGCAAAAGCTAGGTATGGGGGTGTGATTGTTATTCATTTTTGCATATTTTACCACATCCATACCATGCATATTGTAAATAAAAATGTGATTTTTTAATTTTTTTTCTCTCTATTTTTGCAGGTCCATATTCTAATAGAGAAAAGGCCCAAAATCCCTTTAATTATCAAGAATTAAAGGAAAATAAATCAAAGCCCAAAAGAAAGCCCAAAGGTTGAGGCCAGGATCAGGAGATATCCATGCGCCAGCTCAGACTTCCAGAAGGTCCACGTGGCTAACAACCTACGAGAAAATCGCAACAGAAATCTCGGCCTCAACGGCCAAGATTCTGCCGCATATCCACGGCAACTGCCGCGATTCTGCGGCAGTTACAAGGCCGTTGAGCCCGAGATTCTCTCCAACAACCTGGGTTCTAAAGGCTTCTCTCTGAGGCTATAAATACACCACCAGGGCCTTTGCAAAAACGTGAGGAGGAGAGAGGAGAGAATAGAGAAAGAGATTGTATTTTGATTTTTCTCTAGGTTTTATTTCTCTTAGTCTTCTTCCTCCCTAGAAATTCTGCAAAAAGAGAGATTGTGAGAGAGAGAAAGCTTGTGTAAATCAAGGCGTGACAACTTGTGAAGCAAGGTTTAATCCAATCTCCTTTCTCTACTTGAGCATTTTCTAGTACTTTACTTGCATTCTTTCATTCAAGCTTTACTTTCATTGCACTCTTATTCATGAATTGCTTTTCTTTTCTTGTAATGGCTAGTAGCTAAATTCTTCTAACATGACTAGCTAACAACTAATCTTGCTTAACTTCTAACTCTTGGGTGAATGCAAATTCTTCATCTTGCAATTGATTGAGTCTTTTTCATCCCCGATGGGTTACTTTCATACTTGGCAATCTCTTGTTGTAATTCTCCATATGATTCATGTGTGCCTCATTTAGAGCCTTGTCTTTAGAACAAGTGCCTTGATGGAACATGGAGATGGATCACCAACCATATGCTATTTGTTGTACAACTTCTTTACTTCAATTAATGAATGTTGTATCTTCTTCCTTAGCATCCTTTGAGTGGCAACTCTTTTGATTCCACAGTTGAAAGTCTATCTTGAAGGCCTATGACATCAATGAGGGTACAAGACAAGTCCAAGAAGATTACCCGTCAATCAAGTGGGAAAGTAACTAGACCAACACGCAAGACAAATATATGCCGATGAATCAACATGAGGCAAGCATCACCCTAACGGAGATTAGTAAGTTAGCAAGTTAATAATGTTAGCTAGTCATGGCTCTTCTCATCTAAAAGTCTTCTACAAGTTTTCATTCTTTTAGTATTAATTCCAAAGCAAATCTTGTCTTCGATTCTTTTCATTTTATTTCCATAGTTTTCATTTCATGTACAAACCAACCACCAATTCTTTCATTTCTTTTTCCATGTATTTTGCATTCTTTTAAAACAAAGAAGAACCTTCGTTTTCTATCTTCACATTAAACTGTAAAGCTTCCATCGTGAGCTCTCCTTGTGGATTCAACCCGTATAGCTTGTGCTACTACGGTGATTTGGAAAGGATACATCAATCATTTTAAATACATTGTGGAGTGATCAAGCACCTAAGGTTGACTCTAAACCTTCTTTCTTGTGTTGAATATCTGTGCAATCTACCACACTATCCTTTTCCTAATCAATGAGTGATGCTTGTATTAGCTTGTTCTTGATGCAATGTTTTGAATGTGATGAACCATCCATGAGCCATGCTTTGTACCGTGTCTTGGAGCCAAGGATTGTGATGGCCAAGGATCAAAATGTGAGGCAACTATCTCGAAGAGGTTAGCATGGTTAGTGGATCACTTAATAGTTAGTAGCCATGAGTTTTCTTTTAGTTTGTTTTAGAAATCATTTTCCAAACTCTTTTCTCATTTTTCTATCGGTGTTTTTACCATCCTTCTTAGTTCATCTTAGTTCCATTTTCTTTTCTATTCATTTTCCCAAATCACTTTCTATTTTATTTTTACATCGCCGTTTTCATCGCTCTCCTCACCTACCACATTCTGGATTTCATTTTCTTTTCTTTTTCATTCTTTTTCATTCTTTCAACAAAGAAGAAGTGTTAACAACTGACGTGAATAGAGACTGTTAATGCTTCTATCGCCTCCCTTCCCTGTGAATTCGACCCGTTAAGCCAATGCTATAACGGAAGTATCGAGGGTACATTAGCACATTCGAGCTTTTCATCGATTTTACATAAAACACACTTTTGAGTGCTAGTTCCGCCCGCGATCAGCATACTCAGTCGATGGAGACATGAGGTATATGGTATATAGATGAGAATTTTCTTATTTGGATTATCTCCTCGAGGTATCAATCTCATGAATTTATCTATTGAACCCATACAGCTGGTTTTGTCACTTCTGTACATCTCATTACTTGATGCCTCTTTTATGTTCATGTGTGCTTGTGGTCACAACACGGTTTTCAATACATGCTCTTTGATTCAGATTTATCGATACACGTGTGCCTATCTATACACGTCATTTCATTTGGCATTCATCACACCACTCGTTGGGGAGTTTCTGATTCCCCTAGATCTGCATATCCAGATCCTGAAGCATGGACCTGATGGATATCCTTTTGACCAGAGTGGCGCAGCGGAAGCATAGTGGATCAACGGAAGACCAGTCTGGGACCCTATTCTTCCAGGCCTCCCTGCTCGTCTCTCGAGTTTTTCTTTTATAACTCGTGAGCATCTTTTGTACTATTTATAATTGTATATCCCTAGTATTCTTGCATTTACGCCTATCTGTGATGTGTTATTCTTGTAATATTGTATCACATCCTATGATAACTTTATAATTTTACTCATATGTTGGAATGAATAATGCACCACGTACTTTCGTACTCTGATTCTTACCTGTATTGATGCTTAGCGTATATATGTGAGGGTATTTACGACCTATGTATATACGTCGCAGTAACGTCTCCATACCCAGGGGATCGGGGAGTTACACGACAGCTGGTCAAAACTAGCAGTTACAGGCTATCGGTCGATCGAGATAGTCCTGACATGACTTCAGTCGACCGGTTAGTCGGCCGATAGGCCAAACAAAAATAACTGGCTAAAGTCTCGATCGACCCATGTGCACAAGTACAAGTGTATTTGTGTGCACAATCGGTCGACCGTTAAATCGACTGAGTCAGTGTACAAAATAATAAACAAAAAGGCGGTTGACCAGGTGGTCGACTATCCAAGCCCAAAAATTAGGGAAAACATAGTTTTTGAAATTGAACCAATTTTTGAATAAATAATATAAGTACAAAAAATGTTTTTGCAACATATGGGTTGTAACAAAACATGTATATAGCAGGTGTTAAAAATATGAAAAAATATAAAACATGTATCATTAACCAACTTATGAAAAAACAAGTTTAAACACTAAATACTGAAAAACTTGTATTTGAAATTTATGTGTGTGTAGTTTTTCTTTGAGCATCAGTTCAACACCAAAACTAGAACATACTAAGATCATATACAGTTATATTAGCTTCAAGTCTTCATCAAAGAGGGTTTCTCCAAACTCCAAGCTTGAATCTCTTCCTTGACTCAACTTGACCTCCTCAGACCTTCCTCATGAGGAAGAATAAGCATCTTTTAATCTCTTGATCTCTGTAAGCTTATAAACACTAGAACCTGATTAGTATTTTATAACTACATGTGAATTGTAATCAGTAAAGTAAAATCGGATAGTGTCCTTGGGCCAACACTATTTACCTATCATTTGTATATAAAAATTTCATTTGGCGATTGCTTTCTTCTTCTCTCTACTTATTATTGTTGATTTTTTACTGCATCAATCAAATCGTTGCGTTGTTAATCTTTCCACGTTCTCCAATCATAGCAACAATCAGTGCTTTTAATCCATGAGTCGTCTCGCCTCGTTTTGGTGGGTGAAAAGCAAAAAAAGTGATACGCGCTTGTTTCGCCTCGTTGCGCGCAAGACAATGACAACACGCTCTCCTCCTTCATCTGGCGTGCGCTCGTGGGCGGCTGTGGCACAGTGGGGTCCACACGTTTCTGCATCGGCCAGCGCGTGCCTGAGACCGCGACAACGTCTCTTCAGCGGTGCGGTCATCGTGGGGCAGCACGGCGAGCGTGAGGTCCACGCGGGCTCTGGCGTGGGATCCACAGTACTGTAGCACCACGAGGAGCTTTCTCGTGGTACTGTGCAGCGGTGGCGGTTTTCGGTAATTAATATTTTTAAATTTAGTTAATTTATTAGTTAGATATTAATCACTTTATTTATTAATTTAGTTATTAAATTTCTTGCAATTAATTCTCTGATTTAATTATGGTTTGTTTATCAGCTCATGTTGTTATTGATTTAGTCATGTATAGCTAAAATCCCTATAAGAACATAGGAGAGATGAACCTAGACTAAAATCAGGCAAATAATTTGATCTCTCGTTTTGGGCTAAAAGTTCACATCGAATTATGTAACACCCCGTTCTCGAAATACGCACTTAGTTACGTATTCTGATTTTTTTATCATATTTTCAATTTACTTTCCGTATTTATTTTTATTTTATGAATATTATGTGATCGTTTTGCATTGAATCCGGATTCATGGACTCGGAGTCAGTCTTAGTCTGAACTGGGGACCCGATCTTAGTGTATTGATCGATTTGACCTTTCTGATTGTCAAATTTGATCAGTTTCAGTTTTAAACATTATTTTTTAATATTTTAGATTTTTCATAATTTACTGAAATTTTTCAGAAATATTCTGCAAAATCTTCAAAATCGGTGTCGACCGGTATCACTGGTCGATTCTAAGATTTTTAATTTACAAATGGAATTAAATTTCTAAAATATACTTTCACATTATCTCTTAGAATCATATTTTTTTACTTTAATGCATTTTTTGAGATTTTTCTGAATTTATTGAAATTCAGTCGGATTTGGTTTCGGCCAATATCGCTGGTGGATTCAAAGATTTTTAATTTGAAAACAAATTTTATTTTTAAAAATTAATTTCATATTATTTATTAGGGTGATGTTTTCTGCCTCTGGGTATTTTTTCGGATTTTTCTGGAATGATCGATATTTCTCGATAATATAATAATATTATTTTTTGAATCTTTCATTCTTTCTTTTTCTTTTCCTTTCTTTCTCTTTCCCCCAACCCACCTATGCGCCTTCGTGGGCCTGTGCCCCTTTCCCATCACTTTCTGTCAATCTCTCTTTCTCTCTCTTCTTTTTCTTTTTCTTTTCTTTCTCTTCCCTTCCTTCTTCTCTCCTCTTTATTGTTCTACCTGGGAACGCCACCACCACCACCGTTCTGGGCCCGTCGCAGCCACCACCTGACTCTGGCGAGCCCCCATCTCCTCCTTCTCTCTCTCTCTCTCTCTTCCTTTTTCTTTTCCTTTTTCTTTTTCTTCTCTTTCTCCTCTTCTTCTCCTCTTCCTCTTCTTCTTCTTTCTCCCTTTCCCCCAACCAGATCCGCCACCTCCACCACCTGCGCCGCTGCCTACAGCCCCCCAGCAACGATCGCCGACCTCTCCCTCTCTCCTCTTTCTCTTTCTTCTTCTTCTTTTTCTTCTTCTTCTTTCTTTTTCTCCTTTCTTTTCTCTTTTCTTTTCCCCTTTTTTCTCCCTCTCCCCTATGGTTTTGGGACCGCCGGCGGCTTGGGCCGCCGCCTGTCACCACTGGCCGGCGGTCCCTCTCCTCCTTCCTCTATTTATCTTTGATTAAGCCAAACCTGTACACAAAAAATATAAAATTTAGAACAGTGCTAGTGAAAATACACCTAGAGAGGTGGTGAATAGGTGTATGGCTAATCTAATGACAAATGATGCGGAATTAAAAACAAATTGCAACACACTTAGTGTAACCAAAGAGTGTAGCCGAATTCCCGGTGACGGGTTCTGGACTATCTCCTCTAAATTCCTCTAAATAAGAGTTGAGGTGCTATGTAAAGCTCTCTTGATTCAACACAAGTGAGGCACACAAACAATACCAAGCAAATATGATATGAGCAATATGAATTAATGCAAGATAAATAAGAGAGAGAGAGTTTAGAGATAGTGGATCAATCGCAAACACCGAGATATGTTTCGAGGTTCGAGCCACTGCTCTACGTCCCCGCCTTCACATAGAAGGATTTTCACTATATCGTCTAGACAGGACTTCCCACATAGGGAACCTCCACTGAGGATTTGGGTAATACAACTTTGGAGTTCACAACTCTTCTCTCAAACAACAACCTCTACACAAGAGGCAAGGCACAACAACAATCACCTCTACACTTAGAGGGATGGGCACTTAACCAAACAATAATCACCTCACACTAGAGGGATAAGGCTCAAAGCCAAACAACAACCTCAATCACCTCTACACTTAGAGGGATACCAACACAACCAAACTCAACCTCCACAATCACCTCTACACAAGAGGGATACCAACAAATACAAGGAAGGTTACAACTCTTGGTGGTCTCAACAACCACAAACCAATTTTCTCACAAAATAAGATTCTATAGATAGGATAGATATCATAGCTCAAGTGTGAGAAAACAAGGAGTTTGAAAAACAAATCACAAGGAAAAACTCTTGGGAAAACTTCTAGATGGCTATAGAAATGAAGAATAAAAACTAATTCTCAAAGACTCTATTTTTCTTTAACTTTTTCAACACTTTAAAACAAATAAAGATAGATCTTTATAACAAAAAACTCTTTAAAAACTTGTTGCTAAAACACTAGGAAAGATAGAAAATTTTTGCCTTTGAAATTCTTGGTGAAATCAGCCAAGGAGGAGGCTATTTATAACCCTCCAAAAATCTGCCCGTTGGCAACAGGAAAGGGCAGAATTGCCCTTCCGGTCGACCGCCCGGGCGACCGGCCAACGATCATTTTTATGACCGCCATGCCATCGGTCGACCGCCCGGTCGACCACCCGGTCGACCGGGCCTGGATACAAAGAGCAGATGCTCTCTGCCGGTCGACCGGGGCCAGTTCCAGAGAGCAGTGCTCTCTGGCGGTCGACCGGCCCTCCAGCCTATAAGGCCTGTGCACGTTCGTGCACATCAGTCGACCGGACCGGTCGACCGACTTCTGCCTCGGTCAACCGTCCGGTCGACCGGCAGAAGGCCAGGTCACTATTTTAAGGGATTAAAAACTTGTCTTTTTATCTTCAATTAAATCCCGTAAAATCACATAAATTTTACAAAAATAAGTTCTCATAAGATCTTTGAAATACAAATATGTATGAGTAAAATTTAACACATATTACAAACTATTTGAACTATTTTTGTGATATAGAAATTTGCCTTTAAACGAAAATCGATATTTTTCAAACTTGAATTTTTGAAATAGAAAACCGTTTTCTTCAAAACTACAAAAACATGATATTGAAAAAATTTGAAGCATATTGTATATGGATAGAATCCAATATACATATAAAGATATCTATCTATGTTTTTTACATGAAATCCAAAATCGGTTAAACTGAAAATCAAACCAATAAACTTCAAAACTTGTGTGTGTTGTGAACTTGAGCATATCAATACTATCTACCTCTACACAAGATCTAAACATACTAAATACAAACTGAAGTCTTCTTGTCTCCAAGCCGATCCGATCCAAACGCGATCCAACGAGCTTGACTCCAACTGAGTGCTAGATGCGATCTTGACGCGCGAGCTCTTGAATGTACATGTGATAGCTTCAAAACACTTTTGTTGAAGCTAATCACCTACTAATATCTTGGTCAACAATTGAAACTATTTAAACACACGATTATTAGTAAATTATAACTACATGAGTTAATCTTCATCAAAACTAGAGTGATGGGCCTCTGGGCCAACAATCTCCCCCTTATTGATAATGACAAAACTCATGGAGTTATATATGCATGGATTAAAGTTAAGCTTTATAGAAGCTCCCCCTTAACTCATGCATAGCAGTAAACATATAAAGATATTCAATAAATGCATAAACACAACATATATGCACTGATACTAAGTGAAAAATAAACATGCATATAAATGACATAACCATGTATATATAAATCTCTAAATTTCTCTCCCCTTTTTTGTCAAATCATCAATAAAGGGGCACAAATAAACCAAAAAAAAAATTCTTCCTTTTTTTGTCAAATTAAACAAGAAGGATGTCAAATCATCAACAAGGGGCAAAAAAATTTCTTCCCCCTTTTTGTTAAAGCAAACAAGAAGGATGAATATGTGATATACATTTATGAAGAGGAGAGATGTAAAGTTAACTCCCCCTGCATACATGCATTACATGAAAAAGAGATGATTAAACCCTAATCATATAATGCATAATATACAATGTATAAAAGGAGATGTAAAGCTCCCCCTACACAGTGTAAGACATAGAGAAGAGAGGTCAAGCTCCTCAATATGAGATACACTCAACATGAATTTATATATAGAGAAGATGTTAAGCTTCCCTTATATATAAGCAATGCATATCAAAACACTATGATACCAATTGAAAATTTTATCAATTTATGATAAAGGTATACATAGAAACATTATGATACCAATTTATGATACTAATTGAAAATAAACAAAACACTTTTGAGATACCAATTGAAAGTAAACAAAATTTTAAGATACTAAAAGATACCAATTGAAAATATCTTGTAAATTTTTAAACCAATAGAAATGACACATGATACGTTTTTTATACTAATTGAAATATATATTGTTGATATTGATACCAATTGAAAGTAAAAACCAATTGAAAATAGAAACCATATTTCTTTAAAAATACACTCATTTTACAATAAGATACCAAATTGAGAATAATACCAATTTAATATTATTGATACCAAAATTGAAATGTTAGCATATACCAAAATAAAGTATTTTCATCATAAAGAATGGGAGTAAGATATCAATTAAGAATAAAATCGATTGAAAGATAAAATATAAATTTTCTCCCCCTTTATGAAATACTAATAAAAACAATGCATAAGCTTGTATAAGATATCAATTGAAAAATAATTGTCATTGAGGACTATATCAAGCTTAGCATAAACATAATTTGTACTTAAAGATGTAAAGATATAGTAAGCACAATCAAATCACATATATGTATGAAAATGTAAATACCAATTGAAATTGATATTATTTGATGTTTGAAGCATACATATATATAAAACATATATGAATATACAAAGAATAGCAATTGTGATACCAATTGAAAATACAATGAGGATCAAGTGTATAACTCATACTACCTCCATTTCATGCACATATTAAGAAGATTTTCATTAATGCACACAAGGCATGGACACCTAACCATCCACCCTTAGGTTGGTGGGGTTTTCAAAGATAAGTTTGAAAATAATTTTAGCATAACTGAAAACTCTAATAAGATGAAGAAATACGTAACTAGTTTTATGATAATCTAGAAAACTAGTACGAAGTCCTTCAAGTAAGGAATAAATTATAAATATATCCATGAAAAACATGTAAGTCACATGATGATTGACACTCAAAATCTATAAAGCATATATAAAGCTCATGAAAACAAAAATCATGAGTAAACAAGAATTAATGTGAGTATAAGAATCATGTAATCAACAAAATTATTGAAATAGGCCATAAAGCTCAATTATGAAATTCCTTTACAAACATGAAAAACATGAAAAATTATCAAACTTAAGTATACTTCAAGGTATATGTTAGTTTAATTAAAACTAAAAGTATACATATATATCCCAAACGTAAATGAGTCCATAATAGAATTTGAATGAAAAGCAAGTGACTCAAGGGTATATATGTATATCTAAAGTTTTAACAAAATTAACATATACATGAAGCTAAATACATTTTTATTTAAAAACATGTCTAAAAATAGGGAATACAAGTTGAAAATGTAAGAATCATCAAAACTAGGCTATACTAATACATCTAATGGGTACAAATGAGCAATTTAAGCACAAATATAAAAAAATCAAATGTGGCTCAATAGTTGTACAAGTATCTACACAAGTTTTAATGAAAACTATATCTTAAACATGTAATCAAAACATGAAGCACAAAAATCATAAAAAAAAATCAATATAATCATTATGTAAATGCACATGACTTAGAGCTATGATATACACAATAGCTAAACTAAAGTGAGAATACAAAATATGAATCCATATGAATATGGGTGTATCTCAATAATTATACATGTAAGTCATAAGTCTAAGTATCAAGGCATTTAACACAATGGCCATTAAAACATGACATGCTAAAAATCAATAATCTAAAAGCATGTAAACATAATAAGGAGTTAGAGATAGTTACCAAAATCATTAGACCTAATCTCTAGATCTCCAGACCATGGTGGTCTTCCCACCAAACTTCTCTTGAAAGTGATGCATCCAAAATTGTTACCATGTAGCTCGGAACGCATTCACCTTAAGGCACCATTACTCTCTTGTCAAGCGAGAGACCACACCTACATCAAATAAAATAGGAGTGAATTTTGGTACCCATACTCTACGGGTCCATGGGGTTAGCACCTTTCCTAACCCAAACAAATCTATTTGTAAAATTTACATTATGTACTCTATCATAACAAAACTTTACAAAGTGGCCCTTATGTCCACAATGTGTACAAGTGTACACATGAGCATACTTTGAATCATGTGTGTGAGCATGATGAGCATGTGTAATGCCATGTATGGTGTGCATGCATGTGAGGAGCATGTTTCTTGCGAATATGGATTCCAACCGTGTGTGGTTCATGGCACATTGGCTCAAAGTGGAGCCCAAATAATCAACACTCTTCTTTAAGACACATATATCATTTTCAATAATAGTAGAAGACATGGAGCATGCAATTGAAACACTAGATGGTGAAGCAATATTAGCATGGCAAACATGTGAAGACAAATTATTTTTTAAAGATTTAATTTCATTAGAAATCAAATCCAATTCTTTTGAAATAGAAGCAATTTTGTTTTTCAAAGATTGGTTTTCTTTTACAACAAAATCAAGTTTTGAAGACAAAATCTCATTATTCTTCAAAACATCATTACAATCATTTTTATTTTTCAAAATATTATTTTCATTTAAAACAAGGTCGAGTTGGAATTTCAATTAGTCCCTTTTATTTGAAATCTCATCCCTCTCTTGCAAAATCAAATCAATTTTTGAACATAAGTCTTTATTTTCTTTATTTAATTTAAAGCTCTTCTTTTTCAAAAGTTGGTATTTTTCTAATAAGTTTTCACAAACAAGAGATAGTTCTTCATTTAATGCATCAACATCAACATAATCATCACTACAAGAAGAACTAGCATAATCATCTAGATGGGTGTCCGAGTTTACCTCAAGGGAGTCATTCCCTTGGACCATGTTGTAATGTTGGTCGGACTCGTCTCCACTAAATTCCTCCTCCACATATTTCGGCGTTTGAATCTTTGGAGAGGTCAAAGTGTTCCACGTTGCAAAGCGGGATCACAATGAGAAACAGTCAAAATATAATCTTTACTTAGAATGCTTCTAAGTACCTCAAGGGCTTGTGCATTGGCCTCTATATGCTTGCTATTACCAAGATAAGATTTCTTGGTAGCGGCAAGGTAACATGCATTCCTAAGATTTTTAGGTACATACTCATTCTAAGCTTCCACATATCAATGTTAGAAACATCAAACATAGTAGGGGTCATGAAGTCCATGAGTGTGTGTAAACAGATAAGGTGCAAATGCAAATCTAGATTAGCTAGCCAAGATCTCACTCCTAAGTGGTTAAACCTAATATCAGGAGCGTAGGCTTTGATACCAACTGAAAGTACACCTAGAGGGGAGGTGAATAGGTGTATGGCTAATCTAATTACAAATTATGCAAAATTAAAAACAAATTGCAACACACTTAGTGTAACCAAAGAGTGTAGCCGAATTCCCGGTGACGGGCTCTGGACTATCTCCTCAAAATTTCTCTAAATAAGAGTTGAGGTGCTATGAAAAGCTCTCTTGGTTTAACACAAGTGAGGCACACAAATAATACCAAGCAAATATGATATGAGCAATATGAATCAATGCAAGGTAAATAAGAGAGAGAGTTTAGAGATAGTGGATCAATCGCAAACACCGAGATATGTTTTGAGGTTCGAACCACTGCTCTACGTCCCCGCCTTCATACAGAAGAATTTTCACTATATCGTCTACACAGGACTTCCCACACAGGGAACCTCCACTGAGGATTTGGATAATACAACTTTAGAGTACACAACTCCTCTCTCAAACAACAACCTCTACATAAGAGGCAAGACACAACAACAATCACCTCCACACTAAGAGGGATGGGCACTTAACCAAATAACAATCACCTCACACTAGAGGGATAAGGCTCAAAATCAAACAACAACCTCAATCACCTCTACACTTAGAGGGATACCAACACAACCAAACTCAACCTCCACAATCACCTCTACACAAGAGGGATACCAACAAATACAAGAAATGTTACAACTCTTGGTGGTCTCAACAACCACAAACCAATTTCTCATAAAATAAAATCCTATAGATAGGATATATATATATATATATGATAGCTCAAGTGTGAGAAAATAAGGAGTTTGAAAAACAAATCACAAAGAAAAACACTTGGGAAAACTTCTAGATGGCTATAGAAATGAAGAATAAAAATCAATTCCCAAAGACTCTATTTTTCTTTAATTTTTTCAACACTTTAAAACAAATAAAGATAGATTTTTATAAACCAAAAACTCTTTTAAAACTTGTTGCTAAAATCTAGGAAAGATAGAAAATTTTTACTCTTGAAATTCTTAGTGAAATCAGCTAAGGAGGGGGGCTATTTATAACCCTCCAATAATCTGCCCATTGGCAGCAGGAAAAGGCAAAATTGCCCTTCCGGTCGATCGCCCATTCGACCGGCCAATGGTCATTTTTATGATCGTTGTGCCACCGGTCGACAGCCCAGTCGACCAGGCCTGGATACAGAGAGCAGATGCTCTCTGCCGGTCGACCGGGGCCAGTTCCAGAGAACAGAGCTCTCCGGCGATCGATCGGGTCTGTTGACCGGCCCTCCAGCCTATAAGGCTTGTGCACGTTCGTGCACATTGGTCAACCGGACCGGTCGACCGGCAGAAGGCCAAGTCACTATTTTTAAGGGATTAAAAATTTATCTTTTCATCTTCAATTAAATCCCATAAAATCACATAAATTTCACAAAAATAAGTTCTTATAAGATCTTTGAAATACAAATATGTGTGACTAAAATTCAACACATATTACAAACTATTTGAATCATTTTTGTGATATAGAAATTTGCCTTTAAACCAAAATCGGTATTTTTCAAACTTGAATTTTTGAAATGGAAAACCGTTTTCTCCAAAACTCATGTAAATACAAAGTAGATATTGAAGCAAATTTGAAGCATATTGTATATGGATAGAATCAAATATACATATAAAGATATCTATCTATGTTTTTGACATGAAATCTAAAATCGGTTAAACCGAAAACCAAAACTAATAAACTTCAAAACTTGTGTGTGCGTTGTGAACTTGAGCATATCAATACTATCTACCTTTACACAAGATCTAAACATGGTAAACACAAACCGAAGTCTTCTTGTCTCCAAGCCGACTCGATCCAAACGCGATCCAACGAGCTTGACTCCAACAGAGTGCTAGATGCGATCTTGATGCGCGAGCTCTTGAATCTACACGTGATAGCTCCAAAATACTTTTGTTGAAGCTAATCGCCTATTAATATCTTGGTCAACAACTAAAATTATTTAAACACAAGATTATTAGTAAACTATAACTACATGAGTTAATCATCATCAAAACTAGAGTGATGGGCCTCTGGACCAACTGCTAGGTCCTCAATTCTACCGTGTAGCCTAGGACTAACGAGTTGTGATCCACAGGGAGGGGCAGTGACGGAAGCATTATATAAGTTTCTTCTTTTAATTTACCAAAACTAGTTAATACTTATCTTCTCATTTTATAAAAAAGAAAATAAAATGTTAAGTAAAGTTAAGAAGAAGATGGTATAAGAAGAGATGGTGGTGGTGTTTTATTTTAATTATAAAAGAAAAAGAAACAAAAAATGATAAAGAAAATGTTGATGCAAAAATCAGAAATAAAAAAAGAATATTTAAGAAGAATATTTACCTCTACTGTTGAATCATAATGAAATTTATCTTAGTATGGAGTAAAGCAAAGTAATAGAAAAGAATAAAGGAAAGTAAGGCTTCGGCGAGATCGAGCACAGTGAAGAAAAATGGAAAACCTCCATTGATTGTCACCTTTGATATAAGCTTTTTGAAGAAAAGATTACAATAGTGTCACTATACAATAACTCTTCCTCTCTTTTGATCACATAACTCTCTCTAGCCTAAAAATAAAATAAAATAAAGAAAATAAAAATTACATTGAAGAAGAAAAGAAAACCTAAACTAAATCTCTCTCTGAGATGGTGTCAATTTTTACCTTCGAGGTATGAGGTATTTATATGAGAAAATCAGAGGGATAGAAAGAATATGAAGATAGGAAGATCTGGATATTTCTAAATTTGAATTCTCCCCTTATCTCCAAACTTGATTTGATTTATCCAGAAATTCAATTCTGATCTGCAGGCTATTGGCGTGTTGATTGCTGATTATTACTTATTTAATGATAGAATTAGAATGAGTGATCAACAGAAGAATTATATCTCTTTACGTCTTCTTTCTGTAGCATCTTGAATCATTAGATTTGAGTTAAAGTAGCGAAAGTTATGATTAAAATAATAAACTATATTCAGCCTGAATTCTAATCTAAATTGCTTCATCTCATCCGTTGATCTTCTCTCTATCCATTTATCCTCTTGAATTTTCAATTTATCTTCTATAATTGATAATATATTCACTTATTTTTAGCGAAACAGATAGGGTCTTCAAACAATCCATTTTCTCTTGAAATTAGATAATATTATCTTATCTGATATATCCAGTTTTCAGATAATATAGCTTCTAGAACCTTTGGATTTGAATCGATCCCCTTTCTTTTGAACTTTTGAATTTAATTGGATAAATTTCATGATTATCTTCTCCGTATCATACCCTGCATGAATTAGGACATTAAGACAAGTTATTTGCAATATTCATTACAGAATATATGTAGGAATGTAATAATATTTATGCAATATATGTATCCAAACACACCCCCACTCTTATCTTTTGCTCGTCGTCGAGCAAAACAAAGAGAAAAGGAAAACTAAACTGACCAACCTAACTCACTTTCATAGAAATTACGGTTGCACTTAGCATGTGCAACAAGACATTAAACCTCTAGGTTACCCCTAGAGGACGAGTTTTGTCTCGTGAGGGTTTTCAGTGGATTGCACCCACAAAATCCATGAATAAAAAGAAATGAATTGTTAGTATTTTTTGAAAACGCATTTGAAAGGAAAAAATATTTGAGTATTAATGTAAAATTTCAAGTAATCTATAAGTCATAAGATTATCAAACCTCAGTCATTCCTAAACTTAGTCTCTATTCGAAAACTTGTTTTCAATTAAGGTAAGGATTAAAAGTGTATTTCTTATCTAGTCTATTATTTTACCCTAAGTCATATGCATCTTGTGACCGTAAAAATTTGGCTCAGGATTCTTCAATTCTAACTCTTATGCCTTATTATTTTTTTAATTTATGGCGGTAATATCCCTTAGCTCATTAGGCTTTCTAATTCACCTATGTAACGAGCCTTAGTCGGTAACTCCCAAGCCAGACGATTTTAGGGCACCGGGTGAGAAAGCACCCCAAGGACTTAGGACTCGAGCAAACAAGGCCACAAAAGTAAGGATTTTTATTTATATGAACCACTTTTAAGCATGAATACTTATGCTTTATGAGGCGCAAATACCCAGCTTAATCAGAGTATTTTTTTTTGATATATGTATATATATTTTTTTATATAAGGCATAAGAATCTTTGTTTTGGAAGCTGATCGGTCACATATATATATTGTCACATTACCATATTTATTATCTAAATAAATCATATTAATAAGTCTTATTTTTTTTATTAAATGCAGGCCCATCACTAAAGGAAAAGGAAGAGAAATGAGCCCAAAAGCCCATCAAATTCTGATTTAATTCAGAATAAATTCGAAATCAGAAAATCAGGGCAGATCTTGGCAAATCTGAGAGGTTGAAAATCAGTTAAAATGAATCTTCTCAAATTAAGTGGCTAAAGCCAAAAATCAAAGGTCATTTCGTCAAATTCAGGAGCTGCAACAGGATAACCAGCAGGAGATAAAGCCATATCACTAGAGTAGGGAGAGCCTCCAACCAGGTGTGGCCACCTGGCCACACCATGGCTGCAAAAACGTGGCCAAAGCCATATTTTCATGGCTTGGTTGAAGTTGTTGGGGGAGCGTTTGCTCCCCCTATCTTCGTACGCCCTCTCCCGTTTGATTTTCGTCTATAAATATTATATTTTTTAGAGAAAAAGGGACCGAAAATTAGTCTAAGTTTTTCTCTTTATTTTTAAGGTTTAGGTTCTTTGTTAGATAGTATAGAGAAGTTGTATCTCTATTTTCTAATTTGTTGTTCAGTTCAATTACAGTTGAGAGAGAGAAATAGAGTGATTGTAATCTGAAAATTGAAGTGACATCAATAAAGGATCAAGTTTTCTCTTCTTCTACTCCAATTCACGGGTATGTCTTGTTGTATTTACATGTCTTGTTTTTCATCTTTCATGAGTAGCTAAACTTGTATTCTGGGCTTACTATCATCCCTCTCTTCGTCCCTCTTGTTTTGAACAGTTTTGATGTAAAGAACCCAACGGAATCATATGCAGGCCTTAACTAAGCCTTTCTTCTTTAAAAGTATTCTCGAAGGCACATGAGGATGGGTTTTGATTTATAAACTCTATTTCTTTTAAAATATCACTTGAACTTGCTTTTATTTCATACTTACTTGATGATTTAACATTCAGTTCAAAAGGATCTCTTAAGAAAAAGAGTTAAACTTTTCCAAACGATCTTATTTGCTTTGCTTAAGACTTTCAAAATTAAAGCTTAAGTTTTTGCCTATGATCAAGTTGAGGCATTAAGAATTTCAAGAGAAGAACACATCGCTGAGTAGTAAGATAGTGACCCCCGATTTGTTTCCTATATTAAAAACAACCAAACAATTTTCAACACTTTTCAAAGATCACTTTTTTCAAAGCCTTCTCTAAGTTTTTCAATTTTTCTTTTAAACATTTCCCTTCTCTCCACTCTCTTTTCAACTAAAAAGAAAAAAAATAACACCATTCTTTGCTTTCTAAATAAAAACACCGAAAAGCTTTTTCCTCTCGTGGACACGACCCGTTAGCCCAAAGCTAGACGGTAATTCTTATCACTTTTATTTTACAACCAATTTTTAGCGCCGTTGTCGGGGAGGGAATGGTGTAATTGTTTTCTAACAAGTTTGGTGTCTTGTTTCAGGGACGTCAAGATTCAAATTTAGCGCTCAAGCTTTGCAGGAGAAGACTTGCTATTCTGTACCCCTACTCTCGAAAGTAGGAAACAGAATTTCAAGAAATTGCATTACAAAAGTTAAAATTTTTGTTGGACTACTAAAAACTTTTTGCAGGACATATTGCTTGCAAAAATAAAGTTTTTTGTGTGTTAATTTTTTTTTGCTATATCTGATGTTCACACTCTCTGTTTTAATCCAGTGGTAATCTAATTGATTGCTAATTACTTAAAAAATGTTTAGACTTGCATTATAGGCATTTGTCTAATTATGTTTCTTTTACAATTACTGATCATACACGTGCATTACATGTTTTCATATCATATGTGTCACATTTTTTGCATTTATATTTAAATAAAATCCTGCTATTAATGTATTTTCATGTCCAGTGGCGTGTAGGATAATTAAGGAAGAAAAGAGAGCGATTGACAGATTTATTCAATTTAATCAAAAGTTCAAATCAAAGGGGATTGATTCAAATCTAAAGGTTATAGAAGCTATCTTATCTGAAAACTGAATATATCAGATAAGATAATATCATCTTATTTCAAGAGAAAACGGATTGTTTGAAGACCCTATCTGTTTCCCTGAAGATAAATGAATATCTTATCAATTCTAGAAGACAAATTGAAAATCCAAGAGGATAAATGGATAGAGAGAAGATCAACGGATGAGATGAAGCAATTTTGATATTCAAGCTGGACATAATTTAGCATTTTAATCATAACTTTCGCTACCAAACTTCAATCTAATGATTCAAGATGCTATAGAAATAAGACTTAAAGGGATACAATTCTTCTGTTGATCACTCTTTCCAATTCTATTATTTGATAAGTAATATTTAGCAATCAACACGCCAACAAGCTGTAGATCAGAATTGAGTTTTGGATAAATCAAATCAAGCTTAGAGATAAGGGGAGAATTCAAATTCAAAAATATCCAACTCTTCCTATCTTCATACGCTTTCTATCTCTCTGGTTTCTCCTATAAATACCCTCATACCTCGAAGGCAGAAAGGGCACCATCTCAGAGAGAGAGCTTTACTTTCGGTTTTTCTTTTCTTCTTCAATATAATTTTTATTTTTTATTTTCTTTTAGGTTAGAGAGAGTTACATGAGAAAAGAGAGGAAGAATTATTATAGAGTGACACTATTGTAATTCTTTTTTTTAACAGACTTATATTGAAGGTGGCATCAATGGAGTTTTCTCACTTTTCTTCATCTTACTCAATCTGGCCAAGCACCGTGTTCAAGTTACTCTATCTGTTTGCTTTGCTTTACTTCATGCCGAGGTAAGTCTTTGTTATGATTCAATAGTAGAGGTAAGTACACTTTTTGTTTTTCTTTTTTAGTTCATTAGTTTACAATTATAATTCTCTTTTTTAGTCTTTCCTTTTTTTATATATAAATAAAACAATACTACCATCTCTTCTTTGACCATCTTCTTCTTAGATTAGCTTAACTATTTTTATTTTATTTTTATAAAACTGAGAAGATAAATATTAACTAGTTTTGGTATATTAAAGGAAGAAACTTACATAACGCTTACATCACTGTCCCTCCCTGTGGATCACGACCGTTAGCCCTAGGCTATAAGGTAGAATTGAGGACCTAGCACTGTTCTAAAAGTCTGTATTTTTTTTGTGCAGGTTTGGCTCAATCAATTACTGTTGAAGATAGCTAGAGACAAGGTACGTATAAATAGCATATAGTTTAGGAAACATTCTTGGGTGATATTTGCTTGTGAATGTTACTTTTCTATATCTTACACACTTTGCACAAATAAATCTTAAGGGCAAAACCAAAATCAAGATAAGGTGGGGAAGTCATTACCCTTCCTTAGCCCATAAACCATCTCCAAGCACGCACAGCCTAAGCCTAATTTAAAATCTGATAGACGTTGGCCTTAGGGACATCTCAAACTCATTAGGAGATTATCCTAAAGGGGAAGGTGTTAGAATTTGACTCTTGCCAAATCAGTGTCCAAGGAAAGGGATTGAGGGGCGAAACCCTGAAGGCTGATGTTTGGCTTAATTAGGCTCGTTGCTTTTGCGCGAATACCTCCCACCAATCTTGCCCTGACCTAGTTGATTAGCTTGTGATCAAAGTCTGTATTATACCTCCTGCAGACAATCAACCAATTAGGAGTTATCTAGGTCAAGATTACCTTAGACTAGGCTTGGTTGTTTCCTCTTGCTGATTATTGGTGAACTTATTTGTGATTGTGTTTGTGTATGCAAGTGTGGTCAAGAGACCCTATTTCATCTAGGTTAACTAGAAACACATCACCACCCAAGTTCGAACCAAGACCAGATTCGGTTATGGCTCAACGACATCTTTGTAGGATAGGTTCTATCCTATTAGTACCTCACTTCCATTCTGCATCCAACTTCCTAAAAGAACACCTAGAGGGGGTGAATAGGTGTAAGGCTAATCTAATGACAAATGATGCAGAATTAAAAACTAAATGTAGCACACTTAGTATAACCAAAGAGTGTAGCCGAATTCCCGGTGAAGGGCTCTGGACTATCTCCTCTAAATTCCTCTAAATAAGAGTTGAAGTGCTATATGAAGCTCTCTTAGTTAAACACAAGTATGGGCACACAATCAAACCAAGCATGTATATATGATATGACAATAAGATGCAATGCACAATATAAGAGAGAGTTAGAGAAAGTGGATCAAAAGCAAACACCGAGATATGTTTCGAGGTTCGAGCACACAGCTCTACGTCCCCGCCTTCACATAGAAGGATTTTCACTAACTCGTCCACACAGGACTTCCCACACAGGAAACCTCCACTGAGGAGTTGCGGCAAATACAATTTGGGAGTACACAACTCCTCTCTCCAACAAATACAACCTCTAAACTTAGAGGCAAGGCACAAACCAACACAATATCCACCTCTCACTAGAGGGGTACCAACAAACTCAATCACCTCTACACTTAGAGGGATGGCACTTAGTCAAATAACAATCAACCTCTCACTAGAGGGATTAGGCTCAAAGCCACACAACCACAATCACCTTACACTTGAGGGATTCCAACACAATCTCCACCTCTCACTAGAGGGATACAAATACCCTTTCAAATCACCTCTTCCTAGAGGGATATCAATACTATCACCTCTCACTAGAGGAATATCACAAAGATGGAAGGTTTACAACTTGGTGGTATACACAACCACAAACTAATTTTCCCACAAAATAGATCCTAATAGATAAGATAGATAGATAGGCTCAAGTGTGAGAAAACAAAGAGTTTGGAAATCAAAAACTCAAAGAAAAACTCTTGGGAAAACTTCTAGAATAGATATAAAAATGAAGATAAAAAACAATCCCAATGACTTCTCCTTTTCTTAATTTTCCAACCCTTTAAACAAACAAAGATAAAATCTTTTGGCTTAAAAACTCTTTTGAAAACTTGTATATAAACACTAGAAAGAATTAGAATTTTTGCGCTTGGAAATCTTGTTTAAAAACAAACTCAAATGGGGGTATTTATAGTCCCATATGAAATCTGCCCGTTGGCAGTTGGAAAGGGCTGAAATGCCCTTCCGATCGACCTGGCGGTCGACCGGCCGACGGTCATATTTTTGACCGTTGAGCCCACCGGTTGACCGGCTCTGTCGACCGAGACTGGATACAGAGAGCAGAGCTCTCTGCCGGTCGACCGACCTGGTCGACCGGGGCTATTTCCAGAGAGCAGAGCTCTCTGGACGGTCGACCGACCCCGTCGACCGGCCTACCAGCTCAAGCTGGTGTGCACGCTTGTGCACGTCGGTCAACCACACCGATCGACCGACTACTGCTACGGTCGACCGGCAGACAGCCAGTCTAGCCATCATAAACTCAAAAACTTAGGTTTTTATTATCAAATAAATCCCATAAAAACACATAAATTTCACAAAAATCAGTTCTTATTATATCTTTGAAATACAAATATGTGTGATAAAAATTCAACACATATTTCAAACAATTTGAACCATTTTTGTGAGATTGAAAATTTACCTTAAACCAAAAACCGTATTTTTCGAAACTAGGATTTTTGAAATGGAAATCCGATTTTTCCAAAACAAATATAAATATAAAAACATGATATTTAAACAACTTTAAAGCATGTTGTATATGGATAGAATCTAATATACATGAAAAATATTATATCTATGTTTTTGACTTAAAAACTAAAATCAGTTAAACCGAAAACCAAAACATGAAACTTTAAACTGAAAACATGTGTTTGTTGTGAACTTGAACATATCACACTATCCAATCTTTACAATGAGATCTAAACAAACTATACTAAAACAAACCGATGTCTTCTTGTAGAACGCCGTCTCCAAGTCGACTCGATCCAAACGTGGTCCACCGAGCTTGACTCCAACCGAGTGCTAGATGTGAACTTGACGCTCGAGCTCTTGAATCACCATGTGAAAACTCCAAAACACCTTTGTTGAAGCTAATCACCTACTAATATCTTGGTTAAATATCTGAAACTAAATATCACAAGATTATTAGTAAACTATAACTACATGAGTTAATCATCATCAAAACTAGAGTGAAGAGCCTCTGGGCCAACAATCTCCCTCTTTTTGATGATGACAAAACTCATAGAGTTATATATGCATGGATTAAAGTTAAACTTCATAGAAGCTCCCCTTAACTCATGCATAGTAATAAACAATAAGATATTCATTAATGCTCAACATAAATATGCATAAACATGCATAAAATAAGGAAATGAAACAAACATGATAAATTATACCAATGAAATAAACGTGCTTTTGATATCAATTTTAAAATAAACATGTTCTTAAAAATAATGTTGCTCTTAATATGAATATAGACTCTATTTCAAAACAAACATGTTCTTAAAAGCAATGTTGCTCTAGATACCAATAAAAATTTCTTTAAAAAAAATAATGTTGCCCTTAATACCAATAAAATATCAATAAAAACTCTTGATACCAACAAAACAATAAAAAATGCTCTTGATACCAATACCAACAAAAGATGCTTTTGATACCAATGGTAAAGGATAACAAATTTAAACACATATGCATATAAAAAAATAAAAACCAAACGTATATAAACAAACATGCATATATCAAACTCTAAAATATCTCTCTCACTTTTTGTCAATACATCAACAAAGGGGTGCAAACAATAAAAGGCATAAATAATATTTTTCTCCCTTTTGCATAAATCAAAAACAATAAAGGTATATATGCTATATACATTCATGAAGAGGATAGATGTGAAGTTAACTCCCCTGCATATATGCATTTATATGAAAAGAAATGACTAAACCCTAGCCACATAAAGCATAATATGCAATGTACAAAAGGAGATGTGAAGCTCCATCTACACACGTGTACTACATATCAAAGAAAGGTCAATCACTTCAATATGACATACACTCAACATGAATCTATATATAGAGAAGATGTTAAGCTTTCTTTGCATATAAGCAATACAAATCAAAATGAAACCAATTGAAAGATATATCAATTAAGTATGGAGGTATACATCAAAACATCATGATACTAATTTATGATACCAATTGAAAAGAAACAAAATATCAAAAATTTTGATATCAATTGAAAGATATAAACATATAGGTAATCTTGATACCAGTTGTAAAAATTAGTACCAATTGAAAATATTTTAACACTTTTGATACCAATTGAAAAACATAAACCAATCTTTTTGGTTAAACACTAAAATCATTTTACAATAGAGATACCAAATAAAGAATACTATCAATATTTTTGGTCCCGAGATGATGTCAATTGTTGGATCTAATATACATGTTAACACTCACACAAAGATATTAGTATTAAAGAAATAAAGCACTTGCAAATAAGAAAAATAAATCACAAAAAAGATAACAATCGCAAACAAGAGAGATTTATCCTGCTTCGGTCCCGTGACCTACATCCAGTCCCCAAGCCACCCGCTTGAGATTTTCCTTTATCCTAACTTTGTATACCCAAAATCAACACCTTGCACACCACTTGACAAATCCCCTTTGCCAAATGTGTACAACTCTTCTTACAACCAAGAAGATCACAACACCTTGTACAACCGCTCTTCTACACCAAGAAAATGCTCTTATACAATGCTCCTCTTTGAGTGATTACAAACTTTCCTATAAGCCTTGAATCAGTATGTGATCGTGGACAAGGGCTATTATAGGTTGACTTTCAAAAATCTTCACAAAAGAATAAGAATTGGTGAAGAAACAGAAAGTGGAAAAATAGTTTTCAGAGAACCAGAATTTTGGCAGAGTTTTGGTCAGAAAACTATTGATTTTTAATTGGTGTTTGAAGCCTAAGATAACAACCCTTTTTATAGCTGAACTTTATGGTTAGTTAGGGTAGTTATCAGGTCCATTTTGGATATTTAAACGTTGGATAACGTTAGATAAAATACCAGAAAATAGAAACTGTCCAACAGTCAGAAACTGTCATTAGTCGACTTGAGATATGGGGTTAGTCAACTATGGTAGGCAATTTCACAAGGTTAGTCAACAATAGAAGAGACCAAGTCGACTAGGTCAGATAAAATCAAAGACAAGTTTCTGAAAACTAAAACTAGTCGACCAGAGGGAATTATAAGTCGACTATACAAGTCTATTAGTCGACTATGTACACTATTAAGTCGACTAATAGTGACAAACAGAGAGTTGGGATTTTTCAGGACAAAAAGCTAGTCGACTAGGAAAATTTACAAGTCGACTATGCCATGTATAAGTCGACTACAAAAGGCTATAAGTCGACTAATAGATTATGATGTGTGTGTGTATTTCAAGGTTTTTAACATGCTATAAACAATTACAATACACATCATTATCAACTCTCTTTAGGAAGTCTTGATCATGTATAACTCTTGAATAGGCTTGAGATAGAGCTCCATATGATGTCTTCACAATGTATCATCAAAAGCAAGTTCCAACATTCTTCCTTTTTGATGATGACACTTTGTGTGCACAAATGCTCCTCCTACAGAAAATAAGTTATATGTTCTCCCCCTGCAGAAAATGGTTATAACAGATATAGAAACACTTGTGTGTTCTCCCCCTGCAATAAATATATCATAACATGTATATATATGATAAATATTTGAAGTATTGTCCTTATCAAACTTCTTATATGGTACCTAGTATAAGAGTAAAGCATTAACCTTTAGGAGACCAAACCCAATTTGAATTTGGTTTCCATCTGTTAGTATACACATAATTGCATGAATTACATATATCATGTATGTATGATGCAATATAAGTATTTTGTCAACAATGCTTAAGTTTTTAGGAATCCAAATAAACTTGTTCTTAATTCTTTTTGAAATAATATCAGACTTTCTTTTCACAAAAGAATTATATAGATTACTAACATATGAAGATTTTTCAAAAAATTCAAGACCATAATGATTATGTGATATCTTTTGATATAATAACAAATCATTCAACTTTTCTTTTCCTTGATTAAATTTAGTCACATTTTTCAAAATCTCTTCATATTTCATTTTGAAAACTGACATGTCTTTATCTAACTCAGAAATTCTTTCATTTAAAGACATAGTTTCCTTTTTAAGCAAAATTTTTCTTTTATAAAATTCTCATTATCCTTTTTCAATGATGATATCACTTTTTCAAATTCATCTTTTTGAGAATTTATAGAAGAAACTTGAGAGGCATAACATGAATTTTCTTTGAAAAGTTTTTCATTTTCCTTTAATAAAACTTTATTCTTCATTTTTTCATTCTTTAGATCATTGAATAATTCATGGAATGCATCTAACAGTTTAGTATATTGTACCACATCTTTTTCTAGCGCCATGTAACAGATGTTGGCATGTTCAGTGGCTTCTTCTTCGTCAGAGAAAGAGGATCACTGTTTTCCCATGATGCTGGTAGTCTTTCTTTTCTGAACTTTTTTCTCTTGAATTTGCCTTTGTTTTTGAGCAATGGGCAATCCTTCCTCATATGGCCTATTTTATTGCAATTAAACTTTTAAACTTACCTTGCTTAAAGAATCTTCTGAATTTTCTTGAAAGCATTGCCATCTCTTTCATCGTCATCTGAATTGTCTGTGTCTGAGGATGCATGGAAGGCAAGTTCTTTCTTCTTTGAGAGAGATTGTTGTTCATCCTTCTTTCTGTCTTTGAGTTGCACTTCATATGCCATTAGATTACCAATAAGGTTTTCTAACGACATTGTTGAGAGATCATTCGCTTCTTCGATTGCAATTGTCTTCTTCTCCCAATTTGAAGTGAGTGCACGAAGGATCTTGCGAACTTTTTTGACTTGGCTGTATTCCTTTCCAAGGGATCCTTTCCAAGGGATGCTAAGGAATGTGTTATGTCGGTGAACCTTGTAACCATTTCTGAGATGGTTTCATTCTTCTTCATTTTGAAAAGTTCAAACCTGTGGACAAGAATAGAAATTTTAGATTCCTTAACCTTATTTGTGTCTTCATGTGTTACCTGTAGAGTATGCCATATTCGATTTGCAGAAGTGGCTGTCGACACACGGTTGAATTCTTCTTTTGTTAAGGCACAGAATAAAGCATTCATCGCTTTGGCATCAAGTTTCGCATTCTTCTTTTGATCATCAGTCCAAGCGTTGTAGTTGGTAGTCGGTTTGGTGTACGGTGCTTCTACTATGTTCCAAAGTTCGTAGTTGATCGATTGCAAGTAGATCTTCATTCTACACTTCCAATAGTTGTAGTTGGACCCGTCAAATAGCGGTGGACGTTGTGTAGAATGTCCTTTTTTGAATTGTGACGAAGGAAACTCCGTTGCCATCCTTGTATTGTTGACTAGGTATGCATGGCTTGTATGCCGGGCCGGGCTCTGATACCAATGTTGGTTCCGAGATGATGTCAATTGTTGAATCTAATATACACGTCAACACTCACACAAAGATATTAGTATTAATAGAAATAAAGCACTTGAAAATAAGGAAAATAAATCACAGAAAAGATAACAATCGCAAACAAGAGAGATTTATCCTGGTTCGGTCCTCATGACCTACATCCAGTCCCCAAGCCACCCACTTGAGATTTTCCTTTATCCTTGACTATGTACACCCAAAATCAACACCTTACACACCACTTGACAAATTCTCTTTGCCAAATGTGTACAACTCTTCTTACAACAAGAAGACCACAATACCTTGTACAACTCTCTTCTACACCAAGAAGACGCTCTTGTACAATGCTCCTCTTTGAGTGATTATAAACTTTCCTATAAGCCTTGAATCAGTATGTAATCGTGGACAAGGGCTATTATAGGTTGACTTTCAAAAATCTTCACAAAAGAGTAGGAATTGGTGAAGAAACCGAAAGTGAAAAAATAGTTTTCAGAGAACCAGAATTTTGGCAGAGTTTTGGTCAGAAAACTATAATTTTTAATTGGTGTTTGAAGCCTAAGATAACAACCCTATTTATAACTGAACTCTATGGTTAGTTAGGGTAGTTATCAGATCCATTTTGAATATTTAAAATGTTGGATAACGTTGGATAAAACACCAGAAAACAGAAACTGTCCAACAGTCAGAAACTGCCATTAGTCGACTTGAGATATGGGGTTAGTCGACTAGAGTAGGCAAATTTCACAAGGTTAGTCGACTATAGAAGAGACCAAGTTGACTAGGTCAAGATAAAATCAAAAGACAAGTTTTTGAAAACTGAAACTAGTCGACCAGAGGGAATTATAAGTCGACTATACAAGTCTATATAGTCGACTATGTATACTGTTAAGTCGACTAATAGTGACAAACAGAGAGTTGGGATCTTTCAGAACAAAAGCTAGTCGACTAGGGAAATTTACATGTCGACTATACCATGTATAAGTCGACTATAAAAGGCTATAAGCGACTAATAGACTATGATGTGTGTGTGCGCTTCAAGGCTTTTAACATGCTATAAACAATTACAATACACATCATTATCAACTCTCTTTGGGAAGTTTTGATCATGTAGAAATCTTGAATAGGCTTGAGATAGAGCTCCATATGATATGTCTTTACAAATGTATCATCAAAAGCAGGTTCCAACAAATATAATATTCTTGATACCAATATTGAAAATGAAACATATACCAATTGAAAATAATTTTCATTAGGAGCGTAGATACCAAATTAAAAAATCAATATCATTTTTCAACATAAAGAGTAGGAGTAAGATACCAAAGGTAAACAAAACCGATTGAAAGGTAAAACATGAATTTTCTCCCCCTTTATGAAATACTCATGAAAACGATGCATAAGCTTGTATAAAAGATACCAATTTAAAAATAATTATCATTAAGAACTAAATCAAGCTTAGCATAACCAAATTTGTGCTCAAAGATATAGAGATATAGTAAGCACAATCAAAACACATATATATGTATGAAAATATAAATACCAATCGAAATTGATACTATTTGAAGTTGAAGCATACATATATAGAAACACATATGAGTATATAAAATAGATATCAATTGTGATACCAATTGAAAACACAATAAGGATCAAGTGTATAACTCATTCTCCCTGCCACCCATTTTATGCACAAGTTTAAATAGATTTTCAATAATGCATACAAGGCATGGTCGCCCAACCAACCGCCCTTAATGGGTAGGAGTTTTCAAAAATAAATTTGAAAATAGTTTTAGCACAATTGAAAACTCTACCAAAATGAAGAATACGCAACTAGTTATATGAAAAACTTGTAAACTAGTACGAAATCCTTCAAATAAGGAATAAAATAAGAAGATATCCATGAAACATGAAAATCACTCAATCAATGACACTCAAAGTCTATATAGCACATATAATACTTATGAAAATAAAATCATGAGACAACATCAAGTAATGTCAGTGTACACGTTTTGTGTGAAAGACATAGTCATGAAAATAGGCAATTAAGCTCAAATATGAAATTCCTTAAAATATGAAAAACATGAAAATCATCAAAATTTAATTTTCATTAAACAATACTAACTCCAAGGTAAATGTATGTTTGGTCAAAAACTAAAGGTATACATACATATCCAAACATGAACGAGTCCACAAAAATATATGCATAAAGGCAAGTGGCTCAAGGATGTATATGTATAACTAATAGTTTAGACAAAATAGACATATACATGAAGTTTAAACATAAACATGAAAATATGCACAAAAATAGAGAATACAAGTCAAAATGCATGATCATCAAAACTAGGTTATGCTAGTACATCTAATGGGTACAAATGAACAATTATGTACAAAATATAATAATCTATTTGTGACTCACTAGTTGTACAAGCATATACTCAAGTTTTAATGAAGGATACATTTAAAACAAGTAGTCAAAACGTGAAACATCAAAATAAAACTCATATGATCATTATGTAAATACTCATGTTATTAGAGATATGATATACATAATAGCTAAACTATGGAGAGAACAAAAAATATGGGTCCATATAAACATGGGTGATCTTACATACTATATATATATGTCAATAGTCTAATAAGTATGGCATATGGCATAATGAGCATTAAAACAAGACATGCTGCAAATGAATGATCTAAAAGCATGCAAATATAAATGGGAGTAAGAGATCATTACCAAAACCATGAGGGCAACTTTCTATGTCTCCAAACCATGGTAGTCCTTCCACCAAACTCTCCTTGAAAGTGATGCATCTGAAATGTCATCTTAAGCTCGGAACGCATCCACCTCAAGGCACCATCATTCTCACGTCACGTGAGAGCCCACACCTACATCAAATAAAATAAGAGTGGTCTTTGGTACCCATACTCTTTTGGGTCCATGGGGGTTAGCTCCTTTCCTAACCCAAACAAACTTATTTGCTAAATTTACATCATATAGTCTATCGTAACAAAACTTAGCAAGGTGGCCCTTACGTCCACAATGTGTACAAGTGTACACATGAGCATACAAAGTGTTATGAGTGTGAACGTGAGAAGCATGTGTATGCCGTGATTTGTGTGCATGCATATTTGGAACTTATTTCTTTCGAAACATGGATTCCAACTGTGTGTGTTTCATAGCACATTGGCTCAAAGTGGAGCCCAAACAATCTACACTCTTCTTTAAACATTTATATCATTTTCAATAATGGAAGAAGAAGTGAAGCATGCAATAGGTATGCTAGAAGGTGAAGCTATACTAGCATGGCAAACATGTGAATCAATATCATTTTGCAAAGTAGTATTTTTCTTTGAAAACAAATCCAAATCCTTTGAAATAGAAGCAATTTTGTTTTTCAAAGTTTCATTTTTTTTTACAACAAAATCAAGTTTTAAAGTTAAATCCTTGTTTTTCTTAAAACATTTTCACAATCATTTTTACTTTTCAAAATCTTGTTTTCATTTAGGACAAGATCAAGTTTAGATTTCAATGAATCCCTTTCATTAGAAATTCATCTCTTTCTTGCAAACAATATCAAATTTTGAAGACAAGTCCTTATTTTCTTTAGTTAACTTAAAGTTTTCTTTTTCAAAACTTTATATTTTTCAGAGCTTCTCACAAATAATAAATAACTCTTCATTTAATGCATCGGCACCCATATTATTAAGATCATCAAAACAAGAGCTAGCACTATCTTGTTGAGTATCCGAATGTACCTCAAGGGAGTCATTCCCTTGGACCATGTAGCAATGATGTTCAGATTCTCCTCCACTAGATTCCATTTCCACATGATTCGTCTTTTGGAGCGCGGGAGAAGTTAACGTGTTCCACACTACAAAGGCTGAATCACAATGAGAACTAAACACAAATATTCTTTGTTAAGCATGCTTCTAAGTGCCATTAGGACTTGTGCATTGGCCTCTATATGCTTGCTATTACCAGGATAGGATTTCTTGGTAGCAGCAAGGAAAACATGCATACCTATGGTCTTGAGATACATACTCATCTTAATCTTTCATACATCCATGTTAGAAACATCAAACTAGGAGGGGTCATAAAATCCATGAGTGTAAACAAATATGTGTGCAAATGCAAATGATAGATTAGCAACCAAGATCACACTCCTAGGTGGTTAAATCTAATATCAGGAGCATGGGCTCTGATACCAATTGAAATAACACCTAGAGGGGGTCAATAGGTGTAAGGCTAATCTAATGACAAATGATGCGAATTAAAAACTAAATGCAACACACTTAGTATAACCAAAGAGTGTAGCCGAATTCCGGTGAAGGACTCGGGACTATCTCCTCTAAATTCCTCTAAATAAGAGTTGAGGTGTTATATGAAGCTCTCTTAGTTAAACACAAGTATGGGCACACAATCAAACCAAGCATGTATATATGATATGATAATAAGATGCAATGCACAATGTAAGAGAGAGAGTTAGAGAAAGTGGATCAAACGCAAACGCCGAGATATGTTTCGAGGTTCGAGTACACAGCTCAACGTCCCCGCCTTCACACAGAAGGATTTCACTAACTCGTCCACACAGGACTTTCCACACAGGGAACATCCACTGAGGATTTGGGGCAAATACAATTTGGGAGTACACAACTCCTCTCTAATAAACACAACCTCTACACTTAGAGACAAGGCACAAACCAACACAATATCCACCTCTCACTAGAGGGGACCAACAAACTCAATCATCTCTACACTTAGAGGGATGGCACTTAGCCAAACAACAATCAACCCTCACTAGAGGGATTAAGCTCAAAGCCACACAATCACCTCACACTTGAGGGATTCCAACACAATCTCCACCTCTCAGTAGAGGGATACAAACACCACTTCCACAATCACCTCTCACTAGAGGGATATCAATACTATCACCTCTCACTAGAGGGATATCACAAAGATGGAAGGTTTACAACTTGGTGGTATACACAACCATAAACTAATTTTCCTATAAAATAGATCCTAATGATAGGATAGATAGATAGGCTCAAGTATGAGAAAACAAAGAGTTTGAAAATCAAAAATTCAAAGAAAAACTCTTGGAAAAACTTTTAGAATAGATATAAAAATGAAGATCAAAAACAATCCCAAAGACTCTCCTTTCTTGATTTTTCCAAACCTTTAAACAAATAAGGATAAAATCTTTTGGCTTAAAAACTCTTTTGAAACTTGTATATAAACACTAGAAAAGAATGAGAATTTTTGCTCTTGGAAATCTTGTTTAAAAATAAACTCAAATGGGGGTATTTATAGCCCATATGAAATCTGCCCGTTGCAGCTGGAAAGGGCTGAAATGCCCTTTGGTCGACCGGGGGGTCGACGGTCGACCAGCCAACGGTCATATTTTTGAACGTTGAGCCCACCAGTCGACCGGCTCGGTCGACCGAGACTGGATACAGAGAGCAAAGCTCTCTGCCGGTCGACCGACCCGGTCTACCGGGGCCATTTCCAGAGTGCAGAGCTCTCTGGACGATCGACTGACCAGTCGACCAGCCCACCAGCTCAAGCTGGCGTGCACGCTTGTACACTTCGGTCGATCACACCGGTCGACCGATTACTGTTACGGTCGACCGGTCCGGTCGACCGGCAGACAGCCAGTCTAGCCATTATAGGACTCAAAAACTTAGGTTTTTATTATCAAATAAATTCCACAAAAATTAGTTCTTATTATATCTTTGAAATACAAATATGTGTGATAAAAATTCAACACATAATTCAAACAATTTGAGCCATTTTTGTGAGATAGAAATTTGCCTTAAACCAAAAACTGTATTTTCCGAAACTAGGATTTTTGAAATGGAAATCCGATTTTTTCAAAACACATGTAAATATAAAAACATGATATTTAAACAACTTTGAAGCATGTTGTATATGGATAGAGTCCAATATACATGAAAGATATTATATCTATGTTTTGACTTAAAAATCAAGATCGGTTAAACCGAAAATCAAAACATGAAACTTTAAACTGAAAACATGTGTGTATTGTGAACTTGAGCATATCACACTATCTAATCTTTACAATGAGATCTAAATAAACTATACTAAAACAAACCGATGTCTTTTTATAGAACGCCGTTTCCAAGTCGACTCGATCCAAACGTGATCCACCGAGCTTGACTCCAACCGAGTGCTAGATGTGAACTTGACGCTCGAGCTCTTGAATCACCATGTGAAAGCTCCAAAATACCTTTGTTGAAGCTAATCACCTATTAATATCTTGGTTAGATATCTGAAACTAAATATCACAAGATTATTAGTAAACTATAACTACATGAGTTAATCATCATCAAAACTAGAGTGAAGAGCCTCTGGGCCAACACTTCCATTGGTTGGTGAACACAACTTTGAGCTTAAGCCACAGTTCATCAACACACTCCCTAAGTTCCATGGCTTAGAGTCCGAAGATGCTTATTTCTTCATAAGAGAATTTGAGGAAGTATGCTTAATGATGAAAATCCCACCCTTGCGGATGATGCTATTAGGTTGAGATTTGTCCCTTTCGCTCTAAAGGACTTAGCTAAGAAATGGCTTTACAGCTTAGCGCTGACTCTATCACATCTTGGGATGGTTTCATCAAGGTCTTCATAGAGAAATTCTATCCAATTCATAAGACCGCTCTCGTTAGGAAAAGCATCATGCAGTTCAAGCAAGAACCTAGTGAACTGTTTGGAGGTACTTTGAACGCTTCAAAGACCTCCTTGTTCAATGTCCTCATCATGGAATTGAGAAATGGCGACAATGTCAAATTCTTTATGACGGTTTAGACTACTCAACCAAAGCCCTCTTAGAAAGCATGTGCCAAGGGGGATTCTTGCAGAAGGATGAGAATGAAGGATGGAATTTATAAGAGAATCTAGCTGAAAAGACCATCCAATGGGAACCAACTAGTGAAAACTCTAGGAATTCAAACTCCATCTCTTTAAAAGGAGGTCTCCATTCAATTGAATCATCCATAGCTAATGAGGCTAAGTTAGCTAACCTAGCGAGAAGACTGGAAGCTTTAGAAACTAAGGACCAAGTCCAGTCAATCAAGTCGGCCCAAACCAAATTTCAACTCCGAGCTGTACTTATTGTCAAGCCATGAATCATGTGTTTGAGGAGTGTCCTGTGTTTCAAGTTCAACAATACTTTCTAGAACTGATGAATGCGGCCTTTTCAAGGCTGAACAATGATCCTTACGCACCAACATACAATCCTAGCTGAAGAAATCACCCAAATTTCTCATAGAGCCAGCACAACAATGACCACCCACGGTCGAACCATGCAAGCCACTACCATCATTCCAATAATTCTTCCAATCATCAACCTAACTTTCCAAATTACACTCTCAATTCTCCAACAATATTTCAAATTATCAACAAAACTTTTCCAACCAAGTCCCACCATCTTCCTTCTAGAATCCTCAACTTGAAAGAAGAATGATTGATTGATTGCACACATTTATTACATTATTCTTTATTATATTTTCACATTTGTCATATAAAAATCTGCTAAATTTCTTGTCTTAAATGCCTATTTTGCAGAAGATAATCATGGGGAGAAAGAGGATAAAATCAAAAATATCAGTTAAATTCAAATTTAACTAGATCTTTTGGTTAGAGGAGGATGATCCCAAATCTAATTGGTTAAATTCAGTTTTTGGTGAATCAAGTGGTTAAATCTAAAAATCAACGAGGATAACGTCAATATAGAGTCCAAATCAGTAGGAATAAATGAATAAAGAGAAGATCAACGGATGAGATGAAGCAAATTTGACTCAGATTCTGATTGGATACATTTTAGTATTTGAATTATAACTTTCGCTACCATAATTCAAATCTAATGATTCAAGATGATCCAAAAATAAGATTTAAAATGCTACAACTCTTAAGTTGATCACTATTTCTAATTCTGTCATTTGATAAGTTATATTCAGCAATCAACACGCCAACAAGCTGCAAATCAGAACTGAATATCTATATCAAATCAAGTTTGGAGATAAGGGGAGGATTCAAATTCAGAAATATCCAGCTTCCCTTATCTTCATACTCCTCTAACCTCTACATTTCTCCTATAAATACCTATAATCTCAAAGGCATAGGGGAAGGACCAAGCAGAGAGTAGAATTTAGGCTAATTTATAGTTTGTAACTTAGGTTTTTATTTTTCTTCATGTAATTTTTATTTTCTTTATATAACTGAGAGGAGAGGATACTTTAATGGAGGAATGAGAGCAAGCTTGTACTGAAGGTGACACCGGTGTAAGTGATCTTTTCTTCCATTGTTATTTGAATCGAATTAAAATTTCTTTTTCTTCTTTACTCTTGTTTTCGTTTACTTCCCTCTTCTATGTTTGTAGATCCAAATGAAACCGATAGCCTCGAAGTTGCCTTGCCCTTGCAAGTGCCGTTGATGGCCTATGGTGATGGATATCCATTTCTATGATAGTGTAGCTCGCCCCTTCAATTCATAGTGTAATACGGGAATGGCCAAGATCCTATTTGTCATACTTCGCTCGCCTTCAAGCAAAGGTACATCGTCGATATGGGTCAAAGGTAAGCAGGTGCCAAAGAGGTAAGTAACTTTTTTAGGTTTTAGTTTTTCTTTTCTTTTAATTTTAGTGTAAATTACCAACACCACAATCTTTCAAATCTCTTTCACTCTTTGTTAACTTCTTTGTACATATTCACTTCCATTTTCTCCTACTTCTCTATCTACTACTTTCTTCCTAACTTAACTATAACTCCATTTTTCTGTTTTCTTTTAAAAAAAAAAGAAGATCTTTAACTATATTTTGTAACTTAAAGAGAACTTATTAAAAAAGCTTCCATTGTTAGTCCCTCCTTGTGGATCATGACCCGCATAGTCACTTGCTATAGCTGTAGTATTGAGCACCTTGCACTATTGTTATAAAAGTTCTAAAATTCTATATTCTAGTGTGCAGGTTAAATCTCAAATCTCAATCACTGATTTTGAGAGAAATATGAAAAGTTACACGAAAAACCAAGATTCCCTCGTGCAAACAATACAGAGGCTAGAGGGTCAAATGAGCCAATTAGCCAATCAACAAAATGAGATGCAAAAGGGTACCTTGCCCAGCCAACCAAAAAAATATAAATAAGGCATAGGAGTTAATGTTAAAGAACTCATAGTCAAACTTCACGATCACAAAGGTGCATATGACTCAGGGTAAACTAATAGACTAGATGAGAATCACAATTTGACTTCTTACTTTGATTGAGAACATGTATTTGAATAGAGACTAAGTTTAGAAATGAAAATTTTGATTTTTCTATAACTTATAGATTACTTGAACTTTTACAACAATACCTCAAATATTTTTTATCTTTTCAAAATGCTTTTCGAAAATGCTAACATTTTTTCCCTTTCTTTATAGATTTTATGGGTGCAATCCACTGAAAACCCTAATGAGACAAAACTCGTCCTCTAGGGGTAACCTAGGGGTTTAACGGCTTATTGCACATGCTCAGTACAATCGAGTGGCCTGCGAAAGTGGTCTAATAATTGATTAGGATTAGTTTTGATGTTTTGCTCGAGGGCGAGCAAAAGATAAGTGTGGGATTGTGATCGGTCACATATATATTATCACATTACCATGTTTATTATCTAAATAAATCATATTAATAAGTCTTATTTTTCTTTTTTAAATGCAGGCCCATCGCTAAAGGAAAAGGAAGAGAAACGAGCCCAAAAGCCCATCAAATTCTGATTTAATTCAGAATAAATTTGAAATTAGAAAATCAGGGCAGATCTTGGCAAATCAGAGAGATTGAAAACTGGTTAAAATGAATCTTCCCAAATCAAGTGGTTAAAGCGAAAAATAAAAGGCCGTTTCGTCTAATCCAGGAGCTGCAATGGGAAAACCAGCAGGAGATAAAGCCATATCGCTAAAGCAGGAGAGCCTCCAACCAGGTGTGGCCACCTGGCTACATCATGGCCACGGAAACGCGGCCAAAGCCGCATTTTCATGGCTTGGTTGAAGTTGTTTAGGGAGCGTTTACTCCCCCTATCTTCGTGACGCCCTCCCCCGTTTGGTTTTCACCTATAAATACTGTATTTTTCAGAGAAAAAGGGACCTAAAAATAGTTTAAGTTTTTCTCTTTATTTTTAAGGTTTAGGTTCTTTGTTAGATAGTATAGAGAAGTTGTATCCTGTTTTCTAATTTGTAGTTTAGTTCAATTACCACAGAGAGAGAGGAATAGAGTGATTGTAATCTAAAGATTGAAGTGACATCAATAAAGGATCAAGCTTTCTCATCTTCGACTCCAATTCATGGTATATCTTGCTATATTTACATGTCTTGTTTACATCTTCCATTAGTAGCTAAACTTGTATTCTAGGCTCACTATTGCCCTCTTCGATCCCTCTTGTTTTGAACGGTTTTGATGTAAAGAACCCAACTTAATCATATGCATGCCTTAACTAGGCCTTTCTTCTTTGAAAGTGTTCTTGAGGCACATGAGGATGGGTTTGGATTTATAAACTCTATTTCTTTTAAAATGTCACTTGAACTTGCTTTTATTTCATACTTACTTGATGATTTAACATTCAGTTCAAAAAGATCTCTTAAGAAAAAGATTTAAACTTTTCCAAATGATCTTATTTGCTTTGCTTAAGAATTTCAAAACTAAACTTAAGTTTTTGTTTATGATCAAGTTGAGACATTAAGAATTTCAAGAGAAGAACACATCATTGAGTAGTAAGATAGTGAGCCCCGATTTGTTTCCTATATTAAAAAACCAAACAATTTTCAACATTTTTTAAAGATCACTTTTTCCAAAGCCTTCTCTAAGTTTTTCAATTTTTCTTTTAAATACTTCCATTCTCTCCATTCTCTTTTCAACTAAAAAGAAAAAAAACAACACCATTCTTTGCTTTCTAAATAAAAACACCGAAAAGCTTTCATCGCATTCCTCCTCGTGGACACGATCCGTTAGCCCAAAGCTAGACGGTACTTCTTATCACTTTCATTTTACAACCAGAACCCTAAGTGTGTAAGTGTATAAAGTATGCATATTTCATCAAGATAAAAATCAAGACTAAATTAATTTTTCAATTTTTCTTTCTAACCTCAAAATCAAACAAATAATTTTATTTTGACCAAGTATAAGAAATTCTAATTATGATCCTCTTATTCCTTAAAATTAACTTAATTTTTTACAAAAATAAGTCAAAGTATTATTTTTCTTTTCAAAAAATTTTAAAGAAAGAATTTTTTTTAAAATTAGTGAAGTTAGCATGTTAGTAAACCCTCCCCCGCACCTAGCTCATGCATTGTCCTTAATGTATGAATAAAATACAATAATACATGAAAAAGGAGAAAGGGGAGGAAAATTATCACCTCAAGGTGGTGGTTCCGCTGGTGGTTCTCATTGGGTCAAGCGTTTCTACCCAATCTAGATACTGTGGATTTTTAAGGAACCCACCTTTTATTTTCTCTTTCTTATTAGCATTTTTATACTCCCCAATATGAATAGGATCATGCAAGATCCTAGCATGAAATTGTTTTCGGTTATATGACCAATCTTGGGATATCATCACAGAGTCATATTGATCTAAACCTTGGTCCAACAGTGGAATGTGGTTTTGTGGAATGGATGATTTGGGCTTAACAATGAAAGGAATAGGAACCGATACTGACTCGAGAATAAAACTCAAATCTAGCTTAGGTTCGAGAGTCGGAGTTGGTTCATGGGTTTGGTCCAAATCATACAATTCAAGTTCACATTCATTTTTCAACAATGGAATATGACTATCCAATATAGTTGGTTTATGTTCAAGCTCTACTGGGATAGGAATCAGTGTTGGCATCAGAATTGGTCCAAATCGGGTAAGAAAATCGGAGTCAACATAGATTCAAAAAGTGAAACTGAATCACAATATTAGAATCGGTATTACATTCATCTTCAAGTTCAATCTCACTGAAATGAAAACTTGCCAATTTGTCAATGGGTTGATATTGGTCAAGTTAAAAGTTTTGTGGTGAAATTGAATCTTGGTTAAAATCTCCAAGATATCATGATCTTTGTCAATATGGCTAGGAGAATCAGGAGTGATCAAAAATATGTTAGGCAGAGTTTCCTTATTCCTATCATTAATTGTATTGACCAAATGACTCACTTTTGCTTCTAGCCTATTAAGAGATTTGAGACAATCCATTTGGAATTGAATAAAATTATTTTGAGACTGAATCATGAATTTCATATTATTTTCTAAGTCAACAGGTTCTTCGTGTTGTGGTTGGACTTAGAAATTAGAGTAAGGATCTTAGATTTGGGAATTGTTTGGGAGAATTGAGTCCGCTATGATTTGTACTTGTCGTGTGAACTCAAGGAAGGCTTCAAAAGTCTTTTCTAAAGAAGATTTCTCATCTATAGGTGGTCTTGGTATAAATTATATGAAGCTGTTTGTTGGTAAGGTTGTTGATAGTAAGACTTGGGGAAGTTGTATCCCCACTGACTCGAAAAAGTGTGGTGATGATTATCCCATTCTTTTTCATAGTACTGGGATTGGGGCATATATATTGATTCGGATAAGACCAATCGGCATACTTGATTGGTTACAGTTATATAATGCGAGGTTGGTAATATCCGAATTGAAAGAGGTTGGGGTGGAATATGAATTTGAGTTATAATCAAAATAATTATAATTGTAAACCATTTTCACAAGAACAAACAAAAACAAACAAACAAACAAACAAGAAAAATCTAGCTTATGTTAGGGTAGAACTTAGACCTAGACGACTCCTAACTGTTGATTATCCACAGGAGGTATATTATAGAACCTGACCACAAGTTAATCGGTCAGGTAGGGGCAAGATTGGTGAGAGGTATCCGCGCTTAAAAGCGACGGGCTTAATTATGTCAAACCACCAGCCTTCGGGGTTTCGCCCCTCAATCCCCAACCTTAGACACCAATTTGGCAAGAGTCAACTTCTAACAACTTTCCCCTTAGGTCAATTCCTATTTGAGTCTGAAATGTCTCTAAGGCCAACGTCTACTCAATTTTATGTTAGGCTGGGTTAGTGAGTGAGGAGATGATTTTTGGGCTAAGGAATGGTAATGACTTCCCCACCTTATCTTATTTAAGGATATGCCCTTAGTCTTTTTAGTGTAGTGTACAAGTAGAAAGCAAAAGCTTACATTCAAGCAATATGAATGACTCAAAATATGTTTCCTAAACTATATGTAATGCGCACATACCTTTGCTCCAGCACTCTTCAACAGTAATGTAAAGAAACAAAATAGACATATGCCTTAAGATGCAGAAGTCTAAACATTTTTTAGCATTTACAAAGCAACAAGTTACTGTTAATTAGAAATATGTACAGGGTGAGTTAAATAGATAAACTAATAACTGCAGAGAGCTAATCTCTGAAAAGCAACCTGCAAGAGACTACAGTTAGTAGTTCACCACAGTTGTGGGCTTTGATGCTCTTCCTTCTTGGACAGAGGCACAGAGTAGCAATATGTCCACTGCAGCTCCTATTTCTGTAATTAGCCCCTGTACACCAAAACAAAGATGAAAAAGGGATTAATTCATTAAAGTAAATTAAAAAGAAAGAAAACTTACTGTCCCTCCCCGACAACGGCGCCAAAATTATGATCGAGTCAAACCTGCACAAAAAAATACAGAAATTTAGAACAGTGCTAGGTCCTCAATTTTACCGCGTAGCCTAAGGCTAACGGGTCGTTATCTACAGGGAGGGACAGCGATAGAAGCGTTATGTAAGTTTCTTCTTTTAATTTACCAAAACTAGTTAATACTTATCTTCTCAGTTTATAAAAAGAAAATAAAAATGTAAGTTATGTTAAGAAGAAGATGGTAGAAGAAGAGATGGTGGTGGTGTTTTATTTTAATTATAAAAGAAAAAGAAACAAAAAGAGATAAAGAAAAGTGTTGATGCAAAAATTTCATTTTGATTGCATGCAAGGTAATAGAAAAGAATAAATAAAGGAAAGCAAGGCTTCGGCGAGATCGAGCACAATGAAGAAAAGTGGAAAACCTCCATTGATTGTCACCTTCAATGTAAGCTTCTCGAAGAAAAATTACAATAGTGTCACTCTATAATAAATCTTCCTCTCTTTTGATCATGTAACTCTCTCTAGCCTAAAAATAAAATAAAATAAATAAAATAAAAATTACATTGAAGAAGAAGAAAACCTAAACTAAATCTCTCTCTGAGATGGTGTCAATTTTTACCTTCGAGGTATGAGGGTATTTATAGGAGAAAACCTGAGGATAGAAAACGTATGAAGATAGGAAGATCTGGATATTTTTGAATTTGAATTATCCTCTTATCTCCAAACTTAATTGATTTATCCAGAAATTCAATTCTGATTTGCAGGCTATTGGCTTATTGATTGCTGAATATCACTTATCAAATAATAGAATTGGAATAAGTGATCGATAGAAGAATTGTAGCCCTTTAAGTGTTCTTTCTGTAGCATCTTGAATCATTAGATTTGAGTTTTAGTAGCGAAAGTTATGATTAAAATCCTAACTGTATTTAGCTTGAATCTAATCTAAATTATTTCATCTCTGTTGAAAACCTATTTCGATGAAGACCTTCATTTGGAGCTCTAACACATGACGAATCAAGACTCCAACATGATCAAGATGTGCCAAGAAGAGTTGATAGAGTGTGGGTTGTAAATGTGGAATAGCATGTAAAAGCCTTGACACAAACACACACTTCATTGGTCCATTAGTCGACTTGAAGTCTTTTATAAGTCGACTAACCCATTGACTAGTCGATTTAACCCAAACCCAAGTCGACTAATTCTGTGTCAAATATCTGATCCAACTCTCTGTTTGATAATTAGTCGACCGACAGTAAACCAAGTTGACTAATATCATTTTGTAGTCGACTTATAGAATTCCCCTAGTCGACTAATCCTTGGTCAAGTCGACTTGAAAGCAGTTGCAGTCGACTTGAGGTAGTTAAACAGAAACCTGCTAGTCAACAGACATTTCCCTAGTCGACTACTATCTAAACCTAGTCGACTAATAGAAGAAAATTTGCCTTGTCTAGTCGACTAACTCTATGGGCAAGTCGACTATGGGCAGTTTCTGACTGTTGGACAGTTTTCTTTATCTGGTCTTTTGGGCAACGAATTCAAACGTCTCTATCATTTGAATTGCTCTTATAACTCCCTAACTAACCCTAGTCTTCAGTTATAAATAGGGAAGTTATACCAAAGGCCAATTACCAAGATTTTCCATCAGTTTTCCAAAAGTCAAAATCTGAAAACCTGAAAATTGATTTCTAACTTCAGTTCTTCACCAAAAGACAATTCCTATGGTGAAGTTCTCTGAAGTTCTTGATTCCTATACTGTACCTTGTCCACATACACATTCAGTATTAAGGTTATAGGAAAAGTATTGTAATTCTCAAAGTGTTCATTGTACACGGGAGGCTTCTTGGTTGAAGAGGTAGTTGTACAAGGTGTCCATTGTACACGGGAGGCTTCTTGGTTGAAGAGGCAGTTGTACAAAGGTAAAAGGTATTCTCTTGGTGGAAGAGAAGGTGTACACATTTGGCGAAGGGGATTCGACAAGTGGTGTACATGTTGTATTGATTTTGGGTGGCAAGATCAAGGTTAAAGGAAAATCTCAAGCGGGTGGCTTGGGGACTGGATGTAGGTCACAAGGACCGAACCAGGATAAATCTCTTTGTTTGCGTTTGTCAATTTCTGAGATTTGTTTTCCTTATTGCAAGTTATTTATTTGCCTAACGATTAATCCTTCTTGTTTTAGTTGACTTGAGTTATTTCAGATCTTTAGTTTCCAACAAGAGATAATTCCGCATTAGTCCTTATCTCAACGATCCAACAATTGGTATCAGAGCCGGCCTCACATTTCATACCTGAACCGGCGTATACGCTCTGATCCAACATTTGGTATCAGAGCCCTGCATACCTCGTCAACAACAAGGATGGCAACGGAGTTCTCATCATCCCAATTCAAAGAAGGACATTCTACACAACGTCCACCGCTATTTGACGGAACCAACTACAACTATTGGAAGTGTAGAATGAAGATATACTTGCAGTCACTCAACTATGACCTTTGGAACGTCGTAGAGCATCGTACACCAAGCCCACAACCAACTACAATGCTTGGAGTGAAGATCAAAAGAAGAACGCGAACCTTGACGCCAAAGCGATGAATGCTCTATTCTGTGCCCTAACCAAAGAAGAGTTCAACTGTGTTTCAACAGCAACTTCTGCACATCAAATATGGCATACTCTTCAGGTAACACACGAAGGCACTAATAAAGTTAAGGAATCTAAAATATCTGTTCTTGTCCACAGGTTTGAGTTATTCAAAATGGAGGAGAATGAAACCATATCCGAGATGGTTACAAGATTCACCGACATCACCAATACATTAGCATCCCTTGGAAAGGACTACACCCAAGTTGAAAGAGTTCGAAAGATCCTTCGTGCACTCACACCAGAATGGGAGAAGAAGACAACCGCCGTTGAAGAGGCGAATGATCTCTCAACTATGATATTAGAAAACCTAATCGGTAATCTAATGGCATATGAAGTGCAGTTAGAAGAAAGGAAGAAGGACGAACGACAACACCGTTCAAAGAAGAAAGAACTCGCCTTCCATGCATCTTCCGACACGGACAATGATGACGAAGAGGAGATGGCAATGCTCTCAAAGAAGTTCAGGAAATTTCTTAAGCAAATTAAATTCAAGTGTTTTAATTGTGATAAATCAGGACATATGAAGATGAATTGCCCTTTGCTCAAGAAGAAAGATAAGTACAAGAGTAAGAAGTTCAGAAAGAAGAAGAACTACGAAGCATCTTCAGAATATAGTGATTCCTCATCTTCTGATGAAGAAGAATCCACTGAACATGTTAACTTATGTTACATGGCCATAGAAGATGAAGAGGTATCATTTTCTGAACTCTCTGATGCATTTAATGAGTTATTTATGAATCTGAAAAATGAAAAACTGAAAAATAGATTTTTGTTAAAAGAAATAAGAAACTTTTACAGGAAAATTCTGTTTATGCATTACAATGTTCTTCTATAAATTCTCAACAAGATGAAACTGAAAATGTCATATCATTCTTGAAAACTGAAAATGAGAAGTTTATAAAAGAAAACATTTTTCTGAAAATGGAAACTAAGTCTTTGAATGATAGAATTTCTATATTAGATAAAGACATGTTAGTTTTCAAAAAGAAATATGAAGATCTTATGCAAAATGTGACTAAGTTTAATAAAGGAAAAGAAAAATTAAATGATCTATTATCTTTTCAGAATTTGTCACATGATAATCATGGTATTGGTTTTATTGCAAAATCTTCATGTTATAATCATCCATATAGTTATTTTATAAAAAGTAAGACTAAGAAAAGTAAGTTTATATGGATTCCAAAGAACTTAAATGTTTATGATAAAAATACATATATTGCTTCTTACATGCATGATATATGTGATTCTTGCAATTATGTATATACTAACAGGTGGAAACCAAATTCTAAATGGATTTGGAGTCCTAAAGATTAGATATGATCTTTTATATTTGGTACCAACTAACGTTTATCTTGCAGGTACCATATAAAAAATTTGATAAAGATCAACTATGTATATATGTACTAATATATTTGTTGCAGGGGGAGAACAAAATATTTCTCTATCTGTTATAACCCATTTCTGCAGGGGGAGGAAAAGATAACATATTTTCTACAGGGGAGGACTTGTGCACACAAAGCGTCATCATCAAAAAGAGGGAGAATGTTGAAACCTATTTCGATGAAGACGTTCGTGAAGATCAAATTCATTTGGAGCTCTAACACATGACGAATTAAGAGTCCGACATGATCAAGATGTGCCAAGAAGAGTTGATAGAGTGTGAGTTGTAAATGTGGAATAGCATGTAAAAGCCTTGACATAAACACACACTTCATTGGTCCATTAGTTGACTTGAAGTCTTTTATAAGTCGACTAACCCATTGACTAGTCGATTTAACCCAAACCCAAGTCGACTAATTCTGTGTCAAATATCAGACCCAACTCTCTGTTTGATAATTAGTCGACCGACAGTAAATCAAGTCGACTAATATCATTTTGTAGTCGACTTATAGAATTCCCCTAGTCGACTAATCCTTGGTCAAGTCGACTTGAAAGCAGTTGCAGTCGACTTGAGGTAGTTAAACAGAAACCTGCTAGTCAACAGACATTTCCCTAGTCGACTACTATCTAAACCTAGTCGACTAATAGAAGGAAATTTGCCTTGTCTAGTCGACTAACTCTATGGGCAAGTCGACTATAGGCAGTTTCTGACTGTTGGACAGTTTTCTTTATCTGGTCTTTTGGGCAACGAATTCAAACGTCTCTATCATTTGAATTGCTCTTATAACTCCCTAACTAACCCTAGTCTTCAGCTATAAATAGGGAAGTTATACCAAAGGCCAATTACCAAGATTTTTCATCAGTTTTCCAAAAGTCAAAATCTGAAAACCTGAAAACTGATTTCTAACTTCAGTTCTTCACCAAAAGACAATTCCTATTGTGAAGTTCTCTGAAGTTCTTGATTCCTATACTGTACCTTGTCCACATACACATTCAGTATCAAGGTTATAGGAAAAGTATTGTAATTCTCAAAGTGTTCATTGTACACGGGAGGCTTCTTGGTTGAAGAGGCAGTTGTACAAGGTGTCCATTGTACACGGGAGGCTTCTTGGTTGAAGAGGCAGTTGTACAAAGGTAAAAGGTGTTCTCTTGGTGGAAGAGAAGGTGTACACATTTGGCAAAGGGGATTCGACAAGTGGTGTACATGTTGTATTGATTTGGGGTGGCAAGATCAAGGTTAAAGGAAAATCTCAAGCGGGTGGCTTGGGGACTGGATGTAGGTCACAAGGACCGAACCAGGATAAATCTCTTTGTTTGCGTTTGTCAATTTCTGAGATTTATTTTTCTTATTGCAAGTTATTTATTTGCCTAACGATTAATCCTTCTTGTTTTAGTTGACTTGAGTTATTTCAGATCTTTAGTTGCCAACAAGAGATAATTCCGCATTAGTCCTTATCTCAACGATCCAACAATCTCATCCGTTGATCTTCTCTCTATCCATTTATCCTCTTAAATATTCAATTTGTCTTCTAGAATTGATAAGATATTCACTTATCTTCAGCGAAACAGATAGGATCTTCAAACAATCCATTTTTCTCTTAAAATTAGATTATATTATCTTATCTTATATATACCCAGTTTTCAGATAAGATAGCTTTTAGAACATTTGGATTTGAATCGATCCCCTTTCTTTTGTACTTTTGAATTTAATTGGATAAATTTCATGATTATCTTCTCCCTATCATACCCTACATGAATTAGGACATTAAGACAAGTTATTTGCAATGTTCATTATAGAATAGTTTTAGAATGTAATAATATTTATGCAATATATGTGTCCAAACAATCTTCTCTCTCTGTTTCTCCCTCTCTCTCTCTCACCTCCTAGATCTCTCTTCTTCTTCTCTATCTCTCTTCTTTCTTTCTCTCCCCTACTCTCTCTCTCTCCATCTGAAGACTACCGGCGGTCAGAGCCGCTGACGGCCACCTCCTGGCCAGCCACGACCGACCAATACTCTCCTCTCCCCTTTTCCCTCTTTTAGTCTCTCTCTAGATCTCTCTCCTCCCTCTCTCCCCCCACTCCTCCCTCTCTCTCTTTCTCTGTCTGAGGACCGCCGACGGCGGCCCTGCCAGCCACCACCTCCTCTTTCCTTTTCTCTCTCAGTCTCCCTCTTTCTCTCTCCTAAAAACTCTCTCTCCTGCTCACACACTCTCTCTTCTTTATCTCTCTTAATCTCTCATTATCTCTCTCTTTATAAAATTAAACCCTCTCTCTCTTATGATGGTGGGTATTGCTCAGGTCGTGCGCGTGTGTTTGGAATTTCAGGATTTTACGGTGATTTTCGGAGATTTATAGGCGAACACTCGCCTTTTTATTGGGTCTCCCTACTTCAAAAGGTTGAGTTGTATTTCAGGGATTCATGTGCCCACTTGTATTTTGTATTTTGTTTTATACCTAGTGATTGTATTTGTATGTGGCCAAGTGCCCTAAACTGTATATGTACTATACCTATAACGAATGTCTTTACTAAGACAGTTTACTTCTTATACATATATCATACCTGTGATGTATTCTTTTATTGCTTTATACCATGTATGACCGACCCATCGTGGTATTAGCCTCCGGGCTCTCTACTCAGCCTCCGGGCTCTCCATTCTACCTCCGAGCTTCATCACTCCATGGTAGTCTAGCGATTATCACGTTCTATGTGTGCTCATGTGGTACTAACATCTCGTGCAGGTACTATACCCAACCTTTGGGCTACGTTTAGCCCCGGGCTCTCTAACCTTGGGGTTGTGTTAAGCCTTCAGGCTCTCATGCTCCGCCTAGAAGGAGAGCCTGGCGCATAGCGCAATATCACTAAAACTCCGTCCGAGTGTAGTTACGCTGTGAGCAATTGTTGTACGTTATCGTGGCTTTGCCGCGAGCGGTAACTACATTGGGCGTGATAGGGTTTAACGTTGTGCGTTAGCCTCGCTCCAGCTTGTCTAGCTTCGCTTGATTGTTTTCTTGTCTGCTCGTTGACCTTATTCCTGTCTTACTCAGCCTCCGGTTTCACTACTCTACTGATAACTTAGTTATTACCTGTTATATGCATGTGTTTGGTACTAACACTTCTGCTGGTATATACTTAGCCTTCTAGCCCTTCAGCCTTTACGGGCCTTTCACCCACTTCCTCGAAAGAGGAGTGCGTTCATACTGTCAAGTCTTTTAGCTACGCCTAGTAGGCAGATCTAGCACTCAGCGCTTTGCCGCTAACTTAGTATGAGTGTAGTTACTTCGTGAGCGTGGCTTCGCCACACGCGATAGAATAGCGTTCATATGCTCGCTCCATCTATGCGTTTAGCCGTGCCGTGAGCGGTAACCACGCCGAACTTGATGGCGTCTAGTGTTGTACGTTAGCTTTGCTCCAGGTTGCTTAGCTTTGCTTGAATGTACGCTTGTTTGCATGTCTTCTTGTCTGCTTGTTAATTCAACTATTATTCTTTTCTTGATGGTTGTGAAGAGTTTGAAACCTGTATTTATACTATTTACCAAAACTGCCTCATTTTCCTATATTCGTACTGATCCCCTGTATCGGTACTGTTTTCCTATACCGTTATATATGATAGTGATATCTACTGTGCTTATCACCTGACATGTTATTATTATCTGACATCTGACTCTTGCATGCTATCACCTGACCCCTGCCTGTTATCACGGGACACCTATTTGATATCACTTATCACCTGCCACCTGACACATTACTACTTGCCTTATGATTATTATATTTCAGGAATCCTGTCCTACTATCATGTATTATATACAGTGACCTGTATTTGTAGTACTCATGTACTCCTATAATTTCTAAACCTGTCCTACTCTTGCTATTCCCGTAATATGACTTGGATTTGTCAAAGGTTGATAATAGAGAGTTTCCTCATTCCTATAAATGTTGAGCAATTGTCTCAATTGTGTTTCCAACCTATCAATAGACTGAGAAGAAGATTTTTGAAATTGTAACGCGGACTCCTGCAAGATTTCTATACTCTTTTCTAGATGTGATTTTTCTTCAAGTGAATGGTCTAAAAAGGGAGTGTAGGAAGCTTGGTTTTGAAAATTTTGTGAAGAGTGTGAGTCCAACATGTTTTGAACTGTGGCTCGGACTCACGCAAGAGTTCCTTACTTGTTTCCGGGGCAGATGGTTATTCATTATGAGGAGGTGGAACTAAGTAAGACTCTTGAAAATATTGTGAAATTTGAGAGGCCAACATTTTCTAAAATTGTCACTCGGTCTCTTGCAGGTTGGCATCTATAATCTTTTCTAGCTCAGATTTTTCTTCACATGGTGGTTCTAGAAAATGAGTATAGGAAGAAAAATTGGGAAGTGGATATTGTGGAGATTGTGAAAATTGTGGACAAGGTGGTTGAAAATTTGACTTTGGGGAGGTGAATCCTCATTGACTCTGTGAAGAGTTGAAATTATTTTAGAAATTATAGTCATAAGATTTAGGGTATGGGTTGTATTGATTCGGATAAGACTAACCCGGTGTATTTGATTGGTTCATATTGTAAAAAGTCGGTTAGAATTATCTGAATTAAATGGGATCGGTGTGAAATATGGATTCATATTAGGATTGAAAGAATTATTGTTGTTGAATTCCATTTCACTAACAATCACAAAAACAAAGAAACAACAAACAACAAACAAAAAAGAAAATAAAAACCAAGCCTATACTAATGTTGACCTAGACCTAAACGACTCCTAATTGGTCGATTACCCGGAGGAGGTTGTTGTATGAGTCCGACCACAAGCTAATCGGCCAGGTAGGGGCAAAATACGGTGGGAGGTATCCGTGCATAAGTAACGGGCCTTAATTACGCCAAACCACGATATTTTTGAGGCGTAACCTCTTAATCCCCAACCTTAGACACCGATTTCATAAGAGTAAGATTTAAAATAAGTTCCACCCCCGGTCAATCTCTTAATGAGTCTGAGATGTCACTAGGGGCCAACATCTATCAATTTTTATTAGGGCTTGGGTTGTGTGAGTGGGGAGGTGGTTTTTGGGTGATGAAATCCCCACTCTATCTTGTTTTGGGTTTTGCTCTTAATTTCAATTCGTGCAAGTGTGCAATATAGACAAAAATATAACACAAAGCGAGTAAATCACCTACGTGTTTATCCTATGCTATATGCAATACCATATGTACATCTCAATGTAGATCACAATAACAGAACAAAATACAGTATATTGGAATTGAATTGACACGTGCCTAAATGCAAATGTCTAAACCGTATTAAAAGCGTCCAAATACCGTATTTTAGTTCTTTAATTATTGCAGTGTGAAGGCAATCAAAACAAATAATGAGCAAAAGAATACAACAATTTATAACTCGCAAAGTCCCTGCAAAAGATGAAGCGTAGATGCCACAACAATGTCACGTTTACGCAGCCTTTTTTGCTTTTCCACGGCAAAAATAAGGAAGCAGAGTCCCTGCTTTCTAGAGCAGGGATATGCAAGCAAGACTATACTTTTGCAATGCTAAGTTTTTGTAAAGATTGACCTGAAAACCAAAACAGAGAAGAAAATGTTATCAAAAACGTGAAATCAAAACCATTCCAGTCCCCGGCAACGGCACCAAAAATTTGATCGGAGCGGAACCAGCACTCTAAAATGTGTGTTTTATGAAATCAATAAAAAATTGTATGTGCTATTGTTCTCTCGATACTCTAGTTATAGCATTGGCTCAACGGGTCGAATCCACGGGACGGGAGGCGATAGAAGCATTAACAGTCCATATTCACGTGTTATGTTAACAAGTCTTCTTTGTTTTAAAGAATGAGAAAAAGAAAATAAAAGAAAAGGAAATGCAGAAGTGATACGTGAGGTAAGGCGATGAAAGCGGCGATGTGACAAATGAAAGAGAAGTGGCTTGAAAAATAAAATAGAAAAGAAGATGAAGCTTGTGGCAAAGAAAATGAAAATAAAGGTGAACTAAGAGGATGGTAAAAACAACGATATGAAAAATGATAAAGATTTTGGAATTGGTTTTTAAAACAAAGTAAAATAAAACTCATGGCTACTAACTACTAATTGATCCACTAACCATGCTAACCTGTTAGTGATAGTTGCCTCACAAGGATCCTTGGCCATCACTAATCTTTGGCTTCAAGTGACGATACAAAGCATGGCTCATAAGATTGTACTTCTACATTCAAACCACACACCATACCACATAACAAGTTACAAATTACTATTAAATTATCAAAACCAGTTAGAGGTGAGCATGAAATAAAGTTAGCATTGCAAGTTAGCAAGTTAGTAAGTTAGATTTTAGAAATATTAGAATGGTAGAATCCATCATCATGAGCCATCAATGGCTCTTGCAAGAGTAAGGCCTTGTAGAGGCTACTAGATTCATATGGATTATCAAGTAAATGGTTAGATGGTTAGTGGTTATTAGTTAGATTGTCATGAGAAGAAAATTAGTTAAGCATAATGTAGAAGATAGAGAAGATTACAATAGAGAATAAAGGAGGCACCTTTACATAGATTGTCAATATCTATTACATCAATATCTCTCTATCTCTCTCTGAATCTCTCTGCCCTACTACAAGATCAAAAAAGGAAATGAAAATACAAAATATAAGAAGAACACTTACACTACACTAAAAGATAGAAAACCTAGCCTAAATCCCAATCTGCTTGCGTTCCGAGCCGCTGCAAAGGATTTATAGGCAAAAGAGGGTTCTAGAAGACGAGACGAGCCCACGCGTCAAATTAACGCGTGGGCCTACTAAATTGCCGCGAAAACATTGCAATTGCCGCATTTTTTGCAGGAAAACCAGGGACTTAAATCCCTAGTTTTGGTGTGGAACTTCTCCTTGCTTCGAGGACCTTCCTGGTACATTTATATTCTGGTATTTTCGCCCGGATATTTGTCTGACGTGCTCAAGGGTCTTGGTTCAATGCATCTTCTAGAAGGTCTCTTACTTGGCCTCCATGAAATCCGGATTTAATTACCCGAAAATGGGTTTAATTATGCTCTTATTACCCTTTTTCCCTCCTTGTCTTGATTATCTGCAAGAGAGACCAAAACACGATTTAGACCGACATTTTATTCATAAATCAGCACAGAAATGTGATATAATAATGCAGAAGTGTAGACTAATCACACCCCCATACTTATCTTTTGCTCGTCCGGAGCAAAACAAGAAAAGAAAAACTATACTACAAATGTTATTACACCACTTTCGCAGGTGACGTGATTGCACTGAGCATATGCAACAAGCCGTTAAACTCTAGGTTTCCCCTAGAGGAGGAGTGTTATCTCCTGAGGGTTTTCAGCAGACTGCACCCACAAAATTCATAAAGAAAGAAGACAAATGTTAGTATTTTGAAAACATATTTTGAAATAGGGACAAGTTTTCAAATATTTTTGCAAAAATATAAGCGATCTAAGGTCATAAGTCCACCAAAAATTATTCTTCCTTAAATTTAATTTATGTGCAAGATCTTGTCTTCAATTAAGGTAAGAATTCAAAATTGGATTGAATATTTTATCCTTCATAAAACCTAGATAATATGCACTTTGTGATAGTGAAAAATTCTGGGATATCAACTCTAACCATCAAGCCATTTATTTATACATATATTTTTTTTCTTCCCTTAGTTTTCTTAGGCTTTCTAGTTCACCCGGATAGTGAGCCTTTAACTAGTGACTCCCAGACCGGACGGTTCTTAGGGCACCAGATGAGAAAACATCCCTCGGGTTTAAGGACTCGAGTAAACAAGGCCACAAAACTAAGAGGGATTTTTTTCTTTATTACCACCTTTAAGCATGAATAATCATGCTTCTTGAGGCATAGTTATCCAGCTTAATAAGTGATTTTTTATTTATTTTTACCATATATATTTTTCTTTTTATTTATTTTTGCTTTATGACATTTTAGGCCTTTGTTTCAATCCCCAAAATGTGTGAGTGTGAAGTGCATACTATCTAAGGCAAAAATTCAAGATAAAATTATCTCTCCAATTTATCTTACTTAGCCTATAATCTTAAACAAGATTCATGATTTCGACTAGGTTTAAGATGTCATAATTAAGGTTTTCTTAATTTCTAAGATCATCTTAATTTTCTTTAAAAATAGATCAAAACATTGTCTCTTATTTCAAAAAGTTTTTAAAAAAAGGAAAATCCTAAAAAATCCTATACAAACGGAAAAATTTCTAAAAGTATCCTAAAAGAAGTGAAAAAGAAAGAAAATCTAAAAACTCTACGTTAGTAAATCCTCCCCTACACTTATCTCATGTATTATCCTCAATGCATCGTGAATGTTTGTATGCATGAAACAAATAGAAAGGGAAGGAAAAATCACCTCAAGGTGGTGGTTTCGGTAGTGGTCTGATTGGTCCACAAAATGCGGCCCAATCCAATTTGCGTAGAGTCTGAAGGAACCCACCAGAGACCTCTTTAATATAACCCACTAAAATGATGTATATATGGAGGATTTTTATTAAGAATTTTACCCCATCTAATTTCTAAATTTTCAAAATAATTTCAGAGTCAATTTTATCAACACCCTTGTTCTAAAATGGAGTGTGAAAAGATGGAATGATTGATTTAGACTCGGGAAGTGCAGGAACTAAAACTGACTCAGGAATTTGACTTAAGTCAAGTAAAGGTTCAAGAGTTAAAATTGGTTCAGGAAGTGGGTCCAAATCAAGAAGTTGAAACTCAAGTCCACATTCATTTCCCTACAATAGAATGTGATTTTTTAAGATAGGTAATTCAAGTTCAAGAATAACAGGTATGGGAACCAAAACTTACTCTAAAATGTTGCTCAAGTTGGGTAACAAAATGGGAGTCAATATTGATTCAGGAATTTAAACTGGATCACAAATTTGAGAATCTAGGTCACATTCCTCATTAAGTTCAATTTCATAAAAATGAACTTGCCAATTTATCAATGGGACTTTCATAGTATGAAATTGGTCAAGTTCAATTTGTTAATCATAAAAGATTGGCGATTCAATTTCACGATGGATTGGCACAGGATTCAATGTTGACTCAGGAAAAATCCTGAAATCAGGTAAAAACACCTCAGTCATTATGGAATCAAGCAGTGAAATTGAATTACCAAGTTGAGGTTCAGGATCATATTCATGCTCAAGTTCAATCTCAGGAAAAGGATAACTTGCCAAAATGTCAATGGGATTTTCAACATTTGAAGTTTGGTCAAGTTCAGATGGGTGTGCTGAAATCGAATCTTGGTTTCCAAAATGACAAGAGTCCTGGTCAGATCAATAGAGTTAGGGATAGCTGAATTTGTCTAAGGTTGATAAGATAAAGTTTCCTCATTGCTATAAATGCTAACCAATTGACTTAATTGTGTTTCAAACCTATTGATAGACTGGGTAGAAGATTTTTAAAATTGTGACGCGGACTCCTGTAAGATTTCTATACTTTTTTCTAGATGTGATGTTTCTTCAAGTGGATGCTCTAGAAAGGTAGTATAGGAATCTTGGTTTCCAAAACAACAAGAGTCATGGGTCAAATTGATAGAGTTAGATATATCTGGATTGGTCAAAGGTTGATAAAAGAGAGTTTCCTCATTCCTATAAATGTTGATCAATTGTCTCAATTGTATTTCCAACCTATCAATAGACTGAGAAGAAGATTTTGAAATTATAACGTAGACTCCTACAAGATTTCTATACTCTTTTTACATGTGATTTTTCTTCAAGTGAATGGTCTAGAAAGGGAGTGTAGGAAGCTTGGTTTTGAAAATTTGTGAAGAGTGTGAGTCCAACATGTTTTGAGACTGTGGCTCGGACTCACGCAAGAGTTCTTTACTTGTTTTCAGAGCAGATGGTTGTTCATTATGAGGAGGTGGAACTAAGTAAGACTCTAGAAAATATTGTGGAATTGGAGAGGCCAACATTTTCTAAAATTGTCGCTCGGCCTCTTGCAGGTTGGCATCTATACTCTTTTCTAGATCGGATTTTTCTTCACATGGTGGTTCTAGAAAAGTAGTATAGGAAGAAAAATTAGTAAGTGCATATTGTGGAGATTGTGAAAATTGTGGACAAGGTGGTTGAAAATTTGACTTTGGGGAGGTGAATCCCCATTGACTCTGTGAAGAGTTGAAATTATTTTGGAAATTATAGTCATAAGATTTAGGGTATGGGTTGTATTGATTCGGATAAGACTAACCCAGTGTATTTGATTGGTTCATATTGTAAAAAGCCGGGTTGGAATTATCTGAATCAAATGGAGTCGGTGTGGAATATGGATTCATATTAGGATTGAAAGAATTATTGTTGTTGAATTCCATTTCACAAACAATCACAAACAGAAAGAAAAAATAAACAACAAACAAAAAAGAAAATAAAAACCAAGCCTATACTAAGGTTGACCTAGATCTAGACGTCTCCTAACTGGTCGATTACCCGGGGAGGTTGTTGTATGAATTCGACCACAAGCTAATCGGCCAGGTAGGGGCAAAATATGGTGGGAGGTATCCGTGCGTAAGCAACGGGCCTTAATTACATCAAACCGCGGTATCTTCGAGGTGTAACCTCTTAATCCCCAACCTTAGACAGCGATTTCACAAGAGTAAGATTCAAAACAAGTTCCACCTCTGGTCATTCTCTTAATGAGTCTGAGATGTCTCGAGAGGCCATCTATCAATTTTTATTAGGGCTAAGGTTGTGTAAGTGGGGAGATGGTTTTTGGGCTAAGGAAGGGTGATGAAATCCCCACCCTATCTTGTTTTGGGTTTTACCCTTAATTTCAATTCATGCAAGTATGCAATATAGACAAGAATATAACACAAAGCGAGTAAATCACCCACGTGTTTGTCCTATGCTATACGTAATGTCATATGTACACCTCAATCCAGATCACAACAACAGAACAAAATACAGTATATTGGAATTGAATTGACACGTGCCTAAATGCAAATGTCTAAACCGTATTAAAAGCGTCCAAATACCGTATTTTAGCTCTTTAATTATTGCAGTGTGAAGGCAATCAAAACAGATAATGAGCAAAAGAACACAACAATTTATACAGCTTGCAAAGTCCCTGCAAAAGATGAAGCTTAAATGCCACAACAATGTCGCGTTTACGCGGCCTTTTTGGCTTTTCCACGGAAAAAATAAGGAAGTAGGGTCCTTGCTTTCTAGAGCAGGGATATGCAAGCAAGACTATACTTCTGCAATGCTAAGTTTTTGTAAAGATTGACCTGCACACCAAAACAGAGAAGAAAATGTTAACAAAAACGTGAAATCAAAACCATTCCCGTCCCTGACAACAGCGCCAAAAATTTGATCGGAGCGGAACCAGCACTCTAAAATGTGTGTTTTATGAAATTAATGAAAAGCTTATATGTGCTAATGTTCCCTCGATACTTCCGTTATAGCATTGGCTCAACGGGTCGAATCCACGGAACGGGAGGCGATAGAAGCATTAACAGTCCTTATTCACGTGTTATGTTAACAAGTCTTCTTTGTTTAAAGAATGAGAAAAAGAAAATAAAAGAAAAGGAAATGCAGAAGTGATAGGTGAGGAAAGGCGATGAAAGCGGCGATGTGAAAAATGAAAGAGAAGTGGTTTGGAAAACAAAATAGAAAAGAAGATGAAGCTTGTGGTAAAGAAAATGAAAACAAAGGTGAACTAAGAGGATGGTAAAAAATAACGATAGAAAAAATGATAAAGATTTTGGAATTGGTTTTTAAAACAAAGTAAAATAAAACTCATGGTTACTAACCACTAATTGGTCTACTAACCATGCTAAGCTCTTAGTGATAGTTGCCTCACATGGATCCTTAGCCATCACTAATCCTTGGCTTCAAGAGACGATACAAAGCATGACTCATAAGATTGTGCTTCTACATTCAAACCACACATACATACCACAAAACAAGTTGCAAGTTACTATTAAATTATCAAAACCAGTTAGAGGTGAGCATGAAATAAAGTTAGCATTGCAAGTTAGTAAGTTAGTAGATTAGATGTTAGAAATGTTAGAATGTTAGAATCCATCACATGAGCCATCAATGGCTCTTGCAAGAGTAAGGCCTTGTAGAGGCTACTAGATTCATGTGGATTATCAAGTAAGTGGTTAGATAGTTAGTGGTTAGTAGTTAGATTGTCATGAGAAGAAAAATTAGTTAAGCATAATGTAGAAGATGAAGAAGATTACAATAGAGAAGAAAGGAGGCACCTTTACATAGATTGTCACCATCTATTACATCAATAATCTCTCTATCTCTCTCTGAATCTCTCTGCCCTACTACAAGATCTAAAAAGGAAATAAAAATACAAAATAAAATAAGAAGAACACCTATACGACACTACACTAAGAGATAGAAAACCTAGCCTAAATCCCAATCTGCTTGCGTTCCGGGCCTCTGCAGAGGTATTTATAGGCAAAAGAGGGTTATAGAAGACGAGACGAGCCCACCGTAGAATATCAACGAGTGGGCCCACAAAATTGTCGTGGAAACATGGCAAAACCAGGGACTTAGGTCCCTGGTTTTGGTGAGGAACTTCTCCTGGCTTCGAGGACCTTCCTGGTATATTCATTTTCTGGTATTTTTGCCCGGATATTCGTCTGACGTGCGCAAGGTCTAGGTTCAATGCATCTTCTAGAAGCTCCCTTGCTTGGCCTTCAAGAAATCCGGATTTAATTACCCAAAATGGGTTTAATTAAGCTCTTATTACCCTTTTTCCCTCCTTGTCTTGATTATCTGCAAGAGAGACCAAAACACAGATTAGACCGACATTTTTTCATAAATTAGCAGAAAAATGCGATATAATAATACAGAACTGTAGACCAATCAAATGGTCGGTCAAGCTGATAGATGCTTTGTGAGCTTACGAGACTGCTTTTAAGACCATTCTAAGAATGTCTCCGTACAGAATTGTATTCGAAAAATCCTATCATCTGCTCTTCGAATTAGAATGCTGAGCCCTATGGGCCATAAAGCAATTAAATTTTGATTTGATTAGAGTTGGTGAACTAAGGAAACTGCAGATATTGGAATTGGAGAAAATACGGAATGAAGCTTATGATAATGCACAAATCACAAAGAGTAGAACGAAAAAATTTCACAACCAAATCATCAACCGAAAAACTTTGTCCCTGGACAAAAAGTCTTTGCAGGAAAACTCAAAAGTTATTGGTCGAGACCGTTCACTATACACACAGTTTCTCCACATGGCATTGTAATAATTGTTGATCCAAAGAGTGGTGAGGAAATGAAAGTTAATGGGCAAAAATTGAAACCCTTCTAACCACTAAGTCTGAGTCACAAGATGAAAATGTAATGGGTCTTTTTAACCCATCTTACAAGTGACAATATCCCACTACAAACAACTTTAAAAAAATTGTAAATAAATTAACATTAAGAGTTCTTTGTAAATTATCATAATTCTTTGTATATCTTCCCTTACACCTGTTTATTGCTTTTGCATTCACATATTATCCATTAAGGATAATGCATTAGATAAGTGTAGGGGAGGGGTACTAACATAGGATTTCTATTTTCTTTTTCATTTTTATTATTTCTTTTTCTCTTTTTCTTTTTCTTCCTTCTTCTTTCCAAAAAAAAAAAAACTTAAGTAGTAAAGAATTTTTTATAATCTTTCGTAAAAATAGAAAATAGTTATAAGGATTAAGAAAACCCAAGTTAGAAATTCTTTACTTTAGCCTAAATAAAAGGATATTGGTTGGATTGATAGTTTAGGAGGAATTAGGAAAATAACTTATCTCTTTACTTTATATCTTAGTAAATATGCATTGGCCACACATACACTCTTGAAATTTATAGACAAAGACTCTAAGTGCCACATACCCAAAAAAAAAAGAAAAAGAAGAAAAAGAAAGTATATATATAGTTATAAACCCGATTAAGTTGGGTACCTCAAGAAGCATGATTATTCATGCCTAAAAGAAGAAAAAAAACCCTAGTTTTGTGGCCTAGTTTACTTGAGTATTTAACTTAAGGGGTGTTTTCTCACCTAATGCCCTAAGACCGCCTAGTTTGGGAGTCATTCGGTTAAAAGCTCATTACACAAGTAAATTAGAAAGCCTAAGGAAATTAAAGACAAAAATAGTACATAAATAAACACTTAAAAAATTTGTGGCATTAGAGTTTGAGACAAAAAATTCTAAGTAAATCATCACTTCACAAAATGCATATTATTTAAGGCAAAATAAAAGAATGAGTTTGAAGTACATAACTCCTCTTAAACTTAAATGAAGACCATATTCTTGCATGAAGGCCAAAGTATAGGAAGGACTAATAAGAGTTAGACCTAATACTTATAATTATTAAACTATTTTTACTAAAGAGATTAAAAAGCCTTTTCTACTTAAGAAGATTATAAAAAAACAAAAACAACGAACATTTTCATTCTTTTCTTGAATTTTGTAGGTGTAATCCGCTGAAAACCCTCAGGAGATAAAACTCCTCTTCTAGGGAAAACGTAGAGGATTAACGGCTTGTTACACATGCTAAGTGCAATCGCGTCACCTGCGAAAGTGGTATAATAATTCTCTTAGTTTTTGTTTTGCTCGAGACGAGCAAAAGATAAGTGTGGGGTGTGATTAGTCTCTAATAGTGCATATTTCATACCATATATTCACATTTATTTTATATAAAATTTTTGCTAATAATAGTTTTCTTGTGTGTTCCTAGGTCCATGGTGTGGAATGAAGAAGAAGATCAAAAATCTCATTTATTTGGTGATTTTTTAGATCCTAATATAGCCATTGACTTTGAAGGCTGAATCAGACAAAATAGGATGCAGAAAACCAGAAACCAACAGCACATACCAATAGGGGGACAAACCAGAAGACTGCAGCAGGCGGCACTACACGCGCGGCCCCAGAAGGGCCGCGGAAACGCGATAAACACCGCGTTTCCGTGGCATTCTGTTGGGGCCATGTGTCGATTTTTGATGCGTAGCCCCGTGACACCCCCTGGTGCCCCCTTGGCCTATAAATACCCTAGGATTTCAGATATCCAGAGATATAAAGAGTTTAGGCTAGTTTGTTGTATTATTTTCTTTATTTTCTTGTAATGTCTTCTTCTTCCTCTAGCTTAGTTCATAGTTTGAAAATAAAGAGAGTGTGTACAAGTTGTATTAGAAGGTGACAAGCTAATACAAGTAATACTTCTCTTTCTTCTTTTCATTTATTGGTGCTTTTAATTGCTTTTATTTCCTTGTACTAGTGTAACTCTTTTCTCATCTACCTCTTTTCTTTTGCTTTTATTACTCATGTCTAGCTAACTTCTCCATCGCATGGCTAACTAACTACTAACTCACTAATCTCTAACAACTTGATTGATAATCTAAATGAGTCAATAATATCAAACAAGCCTTGTGCAAACAAGAGCTATGACATCTTAAGACGAGGGTTCTAACTCTAGCTTACTTACAAGTATTTCCACTCACATATTTCATGCTTAATCGTTTTTGATAATTTATAGACTGTAAACATTACTTATTTTTGTAAGTTAGAGACATCCTTATTCATCTTGGCTGATGCCAATAGTGCACTTGTTTTTTCCTTTATTCTCACCTTCAATCGGATCTTGATAAGAGGATGTTCAAGTTTTTTCGTGTAAAGCTAAGTGAAGGGAAGAACTTTCATTCGATCTTTAACATGAATAGTTCTTATGCATAAAGCTTATGATTGCCTATGATCCATTATGAAGCTACATCTTCAAGAAATTAGAGATTAGTGGGAGCAATTAGTAGAAAGTTAGCGATGCATTTTTACCCTTGCAAAAACCAAAAAAACATAACTTTTTCAATCTTCAAAACAATCTAAGCAATTTTTGAAATAACACTTGTTTTCTTTTCAATTTTTTTTCTGAGAGAAGGAACATCTTTATCACGAATAAAAAAGCCGCATTCAAGCTTTCATCGCTCTCCCTCGTGGATATGACCCGCTATTACGGTAGAATCGCTAAAACAGTAACATCGACCATCACTCTTTTACTTATTCTTGTACATGCTTTTTTGGCGATCAATCTAGATGTTTGAGGGGAGCGCTGACACCCTCCACCTGTTATATTCCTAAATGGGCATAATATAAGACCCACCTCCTGTTTGCCTAACTGCAGGTTCCGGGTCAGCACCGGAACATCCTGGGTCGTGGTCCCAGGTATGTACGGGAACCACTGTAAACATAACATATTGGTTTCATTTATCAGTTTTCAATAACAATCTCGACTTACGTATATATGGATGTGTGTGTGTGTGTTGGGATGCTAGAGCACATACCTAGATATATGGGTAGGACGAGTAATAATAATAATAAAGTACTGATCAATAATTCGTTGTGTTGTTTTGCAATTCGAGTTGTATACACTCAGATTACGGTGACATAGGATAAAGGTATAGAGATGAGAATTTTCTTATTTGGATTATTCCTTCGAAGTACTGGTCTCATGAAGCCATAATCTGAGCTTGTACAGCTGGTTTTGCCTGTATTCAGTGTTATCGATTTTATCGATTTTCTATCAGTTTTATGATTTTTCGTAGTATAGTAGTCAATATATGAACTCAGGATACAGTGACGTGAGATATATATGGTATATATATGAGGCTTTTCTTATTTGGATTATTCCTTTAATGTACTAACCTCACGGATCGATAATTTGGGCTTATATAACTTTTTTACCATATTTACTTTATTTGCTACCTTCTTTCCTGCTCTTGTATGCCTATGCTCATGATATGATTTTTAATGCTTGCTCTTGTATTCAGATTTATTGATATTTGTGTGCTTATCCTTGTACGCCACTTGGCATTCACCGTACCACTCGTTGGGGAGTTCTGAATCCCCTGGACCTCATGTTTAGATCTCAGAGTTTGAAGCTTGTGGATTCTTCTGCTTGCTAATCAGATATGCGCAGAGGAAGCGTAGATCATTGGCAGACCGTTTGGAGCCCCATCCTTCCAGCCCCCTTACTCGTCTCTTGAGTTTTCCTTTTGTAACTCGTGAGCATATTTTATACTATTCATAATTATATATCTCTTTGTATTCTCGCATTTGCCCCTATCGGTGATGTAATATTTTTATAATATTGTGTCACATCTTGTGATAACTTTGTAATTGTACTCATATGTTAGAATGTATAATGCACCACATACTTTTGTGCTCAGATTCTTATTTGTGCTAATGTTTAGCGTATATATGTGAGGGAATTTTTGACCTACGTATATATCACAGTAACGTCTCCGTACCTGTGGGATCGGGGCATTACAGGATGGTATTAGAGCCTAGGCTCTCACATCCTCAGTACAACCAGTCGGCAAATTAATGGTAAAGAATTTTGCAACTGGAATGCATGAGTCTTGATTATACAATCCTACTACAAGTGCAGAGTTACCTATTTTTTTCTTGAACGTCCTTCCTTTGACTCTTGTATCTCTTTCATTTTTCCTTATTTCGATTTTCATAGTCTTATACCAACTTAAGATATAGATAGACTGAAGATGTAGTGAAGAGGGCAGAATGAAGCCATTATACGATCTTTTTGATTAACTCTATAAAGTTCGGGTATTCTCAGAATCGATTTACAGTCAAACTATTATCCAGAAGACGACATTTATGACTCATCTAAATTATTAGGAATTCTTGATCATGTCATTCAGAGCCACAACACTTAGTAGTCCAATGGATTCGATGAGCCACGGATCCCGCTAGTCTCACCAATCGAGAGTCGTGATTTAGCCACATGAACTCAGCCAGGAGTGGGCCTTGCTGCACCCTGGCGCTTAACATTTAGCGATGCATTACGTGCTGGCTTCTCCATGTGAGCAAGTGCGAGTCCCGTAGAGCATTTGCTCCACCACACTTAACATTTAGCGATGCATTACGCGCTGACTTCGCCACGTGAGCTCCGCCAAGTGCAAGTCTTGTAGAGCATTAGCTCCACCACGCCATAGCGCTTAGCGCCTGACATTGTGTTATGCAACGGCCCCACCTAGATTTAGCTTCGCTCGTGGCTAGTTCCGACGGTGTTTAGCATCCTAATCTCGTTCTCTAGATTCCTCCCGCTTAATGTGTTGCATGGACTTAGTGAATCTGGTTTCTAGTTGCATCTGCACCAAATTGTCATAATCTTTACTGACGATCTATTCGGCCAATCTTACAGGGCTTGGGTATTCTTTAAATTTTTCATCTATAATCGGGTTATCATTCAGAGGACAGTATTCGGGACTCACCATGGTTATTCTATATTCTTAGTTAGGCCTTTCCGAGTTTTACAGCGTGCTGTATTCAGAACCCATTATTATCAATTTTCTTTATCCATGATCTCTCTTATCAGGATTTTCTTTATTTTTGATCTACTAGTCTATTCATGAGATAATGATAAGTATGCAGCACGTCAGAGAATTCTATTGCAGACTGATTAGATGAGAAAGGTGTATGTAAATGTGGAGGAAAAAAGTATTGTTAGCACACAATGTATATTCAAATGAAAGAGAGTTAAGGTTTAAAAACAACCTCAAGTGCTCGTATCACTCCACAAATGTATTTATATGTTCAATGTACCCTTTCCTATCTCCGTTATAGCATAGAGCTATACCGAGTCGATTCTCAGGAGAGCTAGCGATGGAAGCGTTACGGTCCTTAGTGAAGAAAGTAAAACGAAAATTCTTCTTTGCTTAAAAGAATAAAGAATCAAATGAAAAAGAAGTAAAAGAATTAATGGATATGTTCATGATGGAAAGTGAAAAGAAATCAAAACAAGATTGGCTTTGGAATTACAACTAAAAGAAAAGAAAACTTTGGGAAAGATTTAAGATGAGAAAACCATGACTAGCTAACATGACTAACTTGCTAACTTACTAATCTCCGTGATGGTGATGCTTGCCTCATGTTGATTCATCGGCATATGTATGTCTTGCGTGTTGGTCTAATTACTTTCCCACTTGGATGACGGGGGATCATTCTTGGACTTGTCTTGTAGCCTTCATAGATGTCATTGGCCTACAAGTAGACTTTCAATAATGGAATCAAAAGAGCGACACACAAGGGAGGCTAAGGAAGAAGATACAACATACATCAATTGAAAGTGAAGAAGTTGTACATTTATTAGCATATGTTTGGTGATCCATCTCCATGTTCCATCAAGGCACTTGTTCTAGACAAGGCTCTAAATGAGGCACACATGAATCATATGGAGAATTACAACAAGATCCTGCCAAGAAATGAAAGAAAACCCATCGGGGAAGAGAAGACCATACAACTTACAAGATTAAATATAGCAATCACCCATGAGTTAGTAATTAAGCAAGATTAGTGTTAGCTAGTCATGTAGAAGGAAATTAGTCACTAGCCATTACAAAAGAAATGCAAAGCATGAAGTAAAATTGTAAGGAAATAAAAGCATGAATTAAAGAAAGCAAGTAGTACTAGAAATTGCTTCAAGTAGAGTGAAGAGAATGGATGAATCCTTGCTCCTCAAGTTGTCACCCCTTGATTACACAAGCTCTCTCTCTTTTACAATCTCTCTCTTGCAAAGATTTCTAGGGAAGAAGAAGAGGGATCTAAAGAACTAAAACCTAGAGAGAAACCTATGAAAAATTACAAGCATCTAACAATTTCTCCTCTCTTCTCCATTCTCTCTTTGCTCGCAGGTCCAAGTGAAGTATTTATAGGCCTCAGGAGAAGGATCCAGAAGACGAGACAGCTGGCAAAATCTGGCGCCCAACGGCCCCAGATTTGCGGCGGATTTGCGGCAAGGCGCGGCAGTTTTGTGGCCGTTGGCCAACAACTTTCTGGTACGAGTTTGTTACGAGGTTGTTATCCACGTGGCCTTCTAGAATCTTGAGTTGTTACGCAGATCTCTCTTAATTCTGGATTCAAATTTGGGCTCTTTTGGGCTTTTTGAATTAATCTCTTTAATTATTGCTAATTAAAGAGATTTTGGGCCTTTTCCTCCATTTGAGTGTGGACCTGCAAAAATATAGAGAAGATGAGTAAAAATCATATTTTTATTTGCAAAAATGCATGGGAATGATATGGTAAAATATGCACATTTGTGTACTAATCACACCCCCACACTTATTCTTTTGCTCGTCCCGAGCAAAAGCAAAGAAAAGAAAAAAATTATACTACCAATTTATTACACCACTTTCGCAGGTGATGCGATTGCACTGAGCGTGTGCAATAAGCCGTTAAACCTCTAGGTTACCCTAGAGGAGGAGTGTTGTCTCCTGAGGGTTTTCAGCGAATTACACCCACAAAATCCATAAAGAAAGAAGACAAATGTTAGTATTTTGAAAATGCATTTTGAAAAGGGAAACAAGTTTACGAACTATTTTTGCAAAAATATAAGTGATCTTAGGTCATAAGTCCACCTATAATTATTCTTTCTTAAACTTAGTCTCTATGCAAGATCTTGTCTTCAATTAAGGTAAGAATTCAAAATTGGATTGAATATTTTATCCTTCATAAAACCTAGATAGTATGCACACCGTGCTCAGTGAAAATTTCTGGGATTTCAACTCCAACCATCAAGCCATTTATTTATTTATATATATATATTTTTTTATATATTCTTTTTCTTTTTCTTCCCTTAGTTTAGGCTTTCTAGTTCACCCTTGTAACGAGCCTATAACCGATGACTCCCAAACCAGTCGGTCTTAGGGCACCAGATGAGAAAACATCCCTCGGGTTTAAGGACTCGAGTGAAAAAGGCCACAAAACTAAAGGGGATTATTCCTTTGATCACCGTTAGGCGTGAATAATCATACTTCTTGAGGCATAATTCTCCAGCTTAATGAGTGATGTTTTTCACCGTTAGGCGTGAATAAGCATGCTTCTTGAGGCATAATTATCCAGCTTAATAAGTGATGTTTTATTTTTTTATTAATTTTTTTTATTTATTTATTTTATGGCATTTTAGGTCTTTGTTTCCATCCCAAAAATGTGTAAGTGTGAAGTGCATATTATCTAAGGCAAAAAATTAAGATAAAAATATCTCCTCAATTTTTCTTACTTAGCCTATAATTTCAAACAAGATCTTATTATTTCAACTAGGTTTAAGATGTCATAATTAAGGCTTTCTTAATTTCTAAGATACATCTTAATTTTCTTAAAAATAGATCAAAACATTTGTCTCTTATTTCAAAAAGTTTTTTTTTATTTTTTTAATTATTTTTTTATTTATTTTTTTTATTTCTAAAAAGAAGTGTAAAAGAAAGAAGATCTAAAAACTCTATGTTAGTAAACCCTCCCCCACACTTATTTCATGCATTGTCCTCAATGCATCATGATATATGTATGCAAGAAATAGGTAAGAGGTAAGAAACTTTTATTTACAAGAAAGTGCAAAAAATTATTTACAAAAAGTATATACAAGTGTAATCATTACCTAGGCTTTTGGTCGTTTTTCTCTGGCCCGTTTCTCATCATTCCAGTGCGTCTGCTTTCGTGAGCTCAGTTGGGAAACGATTTGAATTTTGTTAGCCTTAGGTGTTTCCAGATTCAATTTTTTATTATTAACATTCACACTCATTCCACCACATTGTTCACAAACAAATGCCTTATCACCACTTTCACTAGGAATCTCAACACTTCCAATATCTAAAAATTTTAACTCCTCTCCATATAATTCTTCAAAACTCAAGTCAACATCCGGAAGTATGCAATCAGTTAACTGACCCCGAGTGGACTCATCTAGACACATGATCTCATCAGCAAACAGGTCTTCAAAAGATATATCAATTGGAGGTTCTTGAAGAGAATCACAGAATTGTGACTCATCTTTTGAATCCTCACAATTGTCCTCAATAAAGCTAACCTCAAATGTTTGATCTTTTGTTTTGTGAGGCTGTGTGTGGAAGACATTGAGTTCATGTGTCATATTACCAAAGGTCAACCTCATTGATCCATTCCGGCAATTAATAATGGCATTTACAGTAGCCAGGAATGGTCATCCCAAAATGACAGGAATTTGAGCCCTTTGATTAGAATTTGACACAGGTTTTGTTTCAAGGACTACAAAGTCAACAGGATAAATAAATTCCCCAACTTTGACAAGGACATCGTGAATTTCCCCCTTGGGTCTAGTGACAGAGCGATCAGCCAATTGTATTGTCATTTGGGTAGGGAGAAGATCACCTAACCCTAATTGTTGGTACACAGAGAAAGGCAGGAGATTGATGCTGGCCCCCAAATCAAGAAGTGCCCTATTAATGGTAGTCTGTCCTATGATGCATGAAATGGTGGGGCTACCTGGGTCTTTATATTTAACAGGAATTGGACCATTGAGCAGCTCATTGATGGATGATGCTAGGAAGACTTTTTTAGGGACTTGTGTTTTCCTCTTCTTGGTGCACATTTCCTTTAAGAATTTGGCGTATGATGGGACTTGTTGTATGGCATCAAGAAGAGGGACATTGATTTGGACCTTGTTAAACATTTCTTTTATCTTCTCCATGTGAGCATTTGTCTTGGGATTCTTAAGCCTATTTGGAAATGGTACTCTAGGCATATAAGGTTGCTCATCTACCTTTTCTTTCCCCTTGGCTTTTGAAGTGGATGGCTCTGAACTAGAGGATGGTTTGTCAGAAGCTGGTTGTATTGGGACAGGAGGTGATGGCTTTGGTATTGGATGAGATGGTGGACTAGAAACCTTATTATCTATTTGTTTTTCAGATCTCAGGGTATGAATAGCATGACATTGACTGGGTCCTGAATCTTCCACTTCATTTAAAGGGAAGTGATGTTTGGGAGTTGGCAATGGCTGACTTGGTAACATTCCTTTTTGTCTTTCATCCAATTGCCTAATTTGGACCTTCATTTTATTCAACTCCTGCTCCTGGTTCTTTGTAAAGGTTTCTAACATTTTTTTCAACTCTGATATTTCTGAATTATTTGGGGTGGATGTTATTGATATGGAGATTGGAATTGTGATTGGTAGTATGGTGGGTTTTGATATGGTTGTGACTGAGGTGGACTTTGAGATGGATGAACATACAGTGAATTATGATTGAAACTGGATGTGTGAGAATGAGCATTATATGGATGTGGAAGTGGTGGTATGTAATGCTCAGAACCAGACTGACTCCATGAAAAATTTGGATGGTTCTGCCATCCTGAATTGTATGTGTTGGAGTATGGATGTCTGGTAAATGCTGCATTAATGTTCTCCTGATATGATTGGGGCTGATACAAAGGACACTCCTCAAAGACATGGCTAAGGTCATGACAGTTGGTGCAACCCGGTTGAATTACAGGCAATGGGTTGACCTGATTTACAACAGAATTTCCCCTAGACTCAAGCAGTTCTATCCTCTTCATCAATTATGTGATCTTGGCTTCTGCGGCTATAGAGGATTCTATGGAGTGTGTACCAGTTCTGGAAGTGGTGGGAGTGGATTTATCAGGACATGACTCCCACTGAATAGTTTTCTCAGCTAGGGTTTCAAAGAGATCCCACCCCTGATGTTCATCTTTCTTCAGAAATTCCCCTTGACACATGGATTCAAGGAGGGTTTTCGTTTGGTAATCTAGACCGTCATAGATAATCTGGCATAGACGCCATTTCTCTATGCCGTGATGAGGACATAGGGCTAGAAGGTCTTTGAAACGCTCAAGATACTTCCAGAAAGGTTCATTAGGTTCCTGCTTGAATTGCATGATATTCTTTCGCATGAGGGCTGTTTTGTGGATAGGATAGAATTTCTTAAGAAAGACTTTTACAAAATACTCCCATGAAGATATGGAACTGACGGGAAGATTGTAAAGCCACTTCTTAGCTAAATCCTTAAGTGCAAACGGTATGAACCGTAACCTAACAGCATCCTCGGTCAGTTGGGAAATTCTCATCATTTGGCATACCTCTTCAAACTCACGAATAAAGAGGTACGCGTTCTCAGACTCAAGACCGTGAAATCGGGGAAGTGTATTAATGAATTGCGGTTTCAGCTCGAAGTGATTTCCATTAGATTCGGGGAGAAGAATGCAAGATGGAAGGGAGGTGCGAATCGGATAAAATCGATCTTGAAGTGAGATGTTGTTTTCCATAATGTCAAGTGGTTGTGTAAGTGCAAGTGTAGAAAGTCTAACAAGTCTTGCAGAATTTGGATCACGAAACCACTCTTGCATATACAATCACAAACAACGTGCACCGATCACACCAGCGAAAAAGAGAAAATAACAAACAATTAAAAAGAAAAATCAATCCAAGCTTCTAGGATTCCTGGACCTAGACGACTCCTAACAGATTAGACCGTCCACAGGAGGTTTAGTGTAAACTTTGACTATAAGCGAATCAGCTAGGGAAGGGAAAGGTTGGTGGGAGGTTTTCCGTCAGAGATGTTCCTTAATTAAGTAACCAGCAACCTTCGGGCTTTCGGCCCTCAATCCCTTTCCTAGACACTGATTTTACAAAAGTCAATTTCCAACACTTTTCCCCCTTAGGATAATCTCCTAAGTGAGTCCGAGTTGTCCCTAGGGCCAGCGTCTAGCAGTTTTTATTTAGAAGCTTAGGATTGTGAGTGCTTGGAAATAATTTTTGGGCCAAGGAAAGGGTGATAAAATCCCCACCTTATCTTATTTATCGGTTATGCCCTTAAAATTGAATTGTGCAAGTGTACAAGATAGATAACAAGGATTCACTCAAAGCATGAAAATCAAGCAAGAGATGATTCCTAGTCTACATGCAATGCTTACGTACCTTGCATCCAGCACTCTTCAACAGTAAAAGTAAATGAATTGAAAAGACACGTGCCTAGAATGCAAATGTCTAAACAATTTTTTAACTTTTCAACCAATTTTTACTGTTGATTATTAGCAGGAGTATGGTGAAGAATACAAGAAATTAAGTACTGCAGCAGAAGTATTTTGCAGAGCTGAAGATCCTGTAGAAAAATGATCAGTAGTGAGCTCCTCCTTGCCGCAGAACCGCGGCTTTTGCCGTGGGAACGCGGCAAGTCAGAGGGATCCTGGTCTCTGCTTTCGAGAGCAGAGGCCCAGGTCCACTTATATGTCACTGCAATGCAAAGTTTTCTGTTTCTTCAACCTGTAACCTGCAACAGAGAAGAAGATTCGTTTAGTTCTTCACTTTAAAGAAAATCCGTTGCTCTCCCCGGCAACGACGCCATTTTGATTAGATGAGAAAGGTGTATGTAAATGTGGAGGAAAAAAGTATTGTTAGCACACAATGTATATTCAAATGAAAGAGAGTTAAGGTTTAGAAACAACCTCAAGTGCTTGTATCACTCCACAAATGTATTTATATGTTCAATGTACCCTTTCCTATCTCCGTTATAGCATAGAGCTATATCGAGTCGATTCTCAGGGAGAGCTAGCGATGGAAGCGTTACGGTCCTTAGTGAAGAAAGTAAAACGAAAATTCTTCTTTGCTTAAAAGAATAAAGAATCAAATGAAAAAGAAGTAAAAGAATTAATGGATATGTTCATGATGGAAAGTGAAAAGAAATCAAAACAAGATTGGCTTTGGAATTACAACTAAAAGAAAGAAAACTTTGGGAAAGATTTAAGATGAGAAAATCATGACTAGCTAACATGACTAACTTACTAACTTACTAATCTCCGTGATGGTGATGCTTGCCTCATGTTGATTCATCGGCATATGTATGTCTTGCGTGTTGGTCTAATTACTTTCCCACTTGGATGACGGGGGATCATTCTTGGACTTGTCTTGTAGCCTTCATAGATGTCATTGGCCTACAAGTAGACTTTCAATAATGGAATCAAAAGAGCGACACACAAGGGAGGCTAAGGAAGAAGATACAACATACATCAATTGAAAGTGAAGAAGTTGTACATCTATTAGCATATGTTTGGTGATCCATCTCCATGTTCCATCAAGGCAATTGTTCTAGACAAGGCTCTAAATGAGGCACACATGAATCATATGGAGAATTACAACAAGATCTTGCCAAGAAATGAAAGAAAACCCATCGGGGAAGAGAAGACCATACAACTTACAAGATTAAATATAGCAATCACCCATGAGTTAGTAATTAAGCAAGATTAGTGTTAGCTAGTCATGTAGAAGGAAATTAGTCACTAGCCATTACAAAAGAAATGCAAAGCATGAAGTAAAATTGTAAGGAAATAAAAGCATGAATTAAAGAAAGCAAGTAGTACTAGAAATTGCTTCAAGTAGAGTGAAGAGAATGGATGAATCCTTGCTCCTCAAGTTGTCACCCCTTGATTACACAAGCTCTCTCTCTCTTACAATCTCTCTCTTGCAAAGATTTCTAGGGAAGAAGAAGAGGGATCTAAAGAACTAAAACCTAGAGAGAAACCTATGAAAAATTACAAGCATCTAACAATTTCTCCTCTCTTCTCCATTCTCTCTTTGCTCGCAGGTCCAAGTGAAGTATTTATAGGCCTCAGGAGAAGGATCCAGAAGACGAGACAGCTGGCAAAATCTGGCGCCCAACGGCCCCAGATTTGCGGCGGATTTGCGGCAAGGCGCGGCAGTTTTGTGGCCGTTGGCCAACAACTTTCTGGTACGAGTTTGTTACGAGGTTGTTATCTACGTGGCCTTCTAGAATCTTGAGTTGTTGCGCGGATCTCTCTTAATTCTGGATTCAAATTTGGGCTCTTTTGGGCTTTTTGAATTAATCTCTTTAATTATTGCTAATTAAAGAGATTTTGGGCCTTTTCTCCATTTGAGTGTGGACCTGCAAAAATATAGAGAAGATGAGTAAAAATCATATTTTTATTTGCAAAAATGTATGGGAATGATATGGTAAAATATGCACATTTGTGTACTAATCACAGACTACATCAAGCACAGCCTCGAGCCACGTAAGGATTCTATATTACCTTTATGGATTTCTATGGATTTCATCAGCATTATCTCACAGTGCAAAAAATATTAATTATCACCCACTAATTCAGCTTACTTCATATTATTCAGAAGGGTCAGTCTACTAAAGTTCTAGTGGTATTCTCTTATTAGCAGTTATCAGATTAGTATTAGTATGTCACTATCAGAAGATTATGCAGCAGGAAGTGCAAAAGGCATCTAATCCTGAGGTTTTGTTCAATCTATTTGGAGAACCACCCACAGTTATTCATATCTTAATTGGTATAATCTCCGTCCCTATCTTCCCTATTTTCATTTTTCCTCTTATCGAAATTTCGAGGATGAAATTTCTGTATGGTGGATGGAATGTAACACCTCGTTCCTGAAATACATACTGAGTTATGTATTCTAATTTTTTGATCATATTTTTTGATTTACTTTCTGTATTTATTTTTATTTTGTGAATATTTATGTGATCATTTTGCATTGGATACGGACTCCTGGACTCGGAGTTAGCCTAGTCTGAACCAGGGACCCGTTCCTGATTATTGATCGATTTGACCTTTCTAATAGTCAGATTTGATCAGTTTCACTTTCAAACATTATTTTCTAATATTTTAGATTTTTCATAATTTTTTAAAATTTTTCGTAAATATTCTGCAAAATCTTCAAAATCGGTGTCGACCAGTATCACTAATCGATTCAAGAATTTTAATTTATAAATAGAGTTGAATTTCTAAAATCTGCTTTCATATTATTTCTTAGAATAATATTTTCTACTTTAATGCATTTTTTGAGATTTTTCTGAATTTATTGAAATTTGACCGGATTTGGTGTCGGCCAGTATCGCTGATTGATTCAAGAATTTTTAATTTAAAAATAGAATTTTATTTCTAAAAATTGATTTCATATTATTTCTCAAGGTGATGTTTTCTACCTTGGAGTATTTTTGGGGATTTTTCTGGAATGGTCAATTTTCTCGATAATATAATAATATTATCTTTTGGAATCTTTCATTCTTTCTTTTTCTTTTCCTTTCTTTCCCCCAACCCACCTGCGTGCCCACGTGGGCCTGCCCCTTCCCATCACTCTCTCTAACTCTCTCTCTCTCTCTCTCTCTCCCCCCTTCCTTCTTCTCTCCCCCTTCTTCTTCTTCTTCTACCTAAGCATGCCGCCGCCGCCGCTCTGGGTCAGCCGCCGCTGCCACCCGACTCCAGCGAGCCCCTATCTCCTCTCTCCTTTTTTTCTTCTTTTTCTCCTTTTTCTTTCCTTTTTCTTTTTCTCTTCTCTTTCTCCTTTTCTCATCCTCCTCCTCTTCTTCTTCTTTATCTCCTTCCCCCGGCCAAATCCACCACCTGCGCGCGCCACCGCCCACAGCTCCCCAGCGACGACCGCCAACCTCCCCTCTCTCTTTCCCTCTTTCTCTTTCTTTTTATTCCTCTTCTTTTTCTTCTTCTTCTTCTTTCTTTTTCTCCTTTATTTTCTCTTTTCTTTTCCCTTTTTCTCCTCTCTCCTCTGTTTTTGGGACTGGCGGCGGCCTAAACTGCTGCCGGCCAGTCCCCTCTCCCCCTTCCTTTATCATACTTCTCTCTCTCCGTTTCTTCCTCTCTCTCCCCTTCCTTCTTCTCTCTCCCCTTCCTTCTTCACTCTCTCTCCTTTCTCGCTCTCCCACACTCTCTCTCCGTCTGAGGACGCCGCGCCCAGAGCCACCACCGGCCACCTCCTGGCCAGCCACGGCCGGTGATTAGTCTCTAATTTTGCATAATTTGTATCACATCTTCACATTGATTTCATATTAAATTCTGCTAATAAAGTATTGCTTGCTTGATTCTAGGTCCATGGTGTGCAATGAAGAAGAAGACCCTAAATCACCATTTAATTGGTGATTAAAAGCCCATTAAAGATAGCCATTGACCTAGAGAGCTGATTATGTCAAAACCAGGGGCTGCAAATCAGAAACCGGGCACAGGGCCTGACAGGGGACAGACGGGACCGCGCGCGGCTCGAAGCGTCGCGCGGCGCGGCCCCAGTATGGCCGCAGCCGCGTTTTGGGCCAGGGCTTGTCCCCTGGCCCCTCTCTTCCCTGATGGCTATAAATACCCCCTTGGGGTTCCAGAGTTTGGGATATGCAGAGTTTTAGGAGTAGTTTCATTTCCATTTTGTAGTTTAGGGTAGTGTAGTGTAGTTTTTCTTCTTCTTCCTCCCTTGTATTTTTCATTTCTTGTAGATCTTGTATTAGGGAGAGAGAGTGGTACATGTTGGGAAGAAAGAGTGCTTGTAATAGAAGGTGACAATCTATGGAAAGGTGCTCTCTTACCTTATCTTTATTTTCTTCTCTCTAATCTCTTTTTCATGTATAGCTAGTCTTTTCTCTCATGGCAACTAACTACTAACCACCAACTTGCTAACTTCTTTTATGATAATCCACATGAATATAATAGCCTCGTTTTGGCCTTGCTCTTGCAAGAGCCATTGATGGCTCATGATGATGGATCTAGCACTCTAACTTCCTAACCACTAACAAGCTAACATTACTTTACTTCATGCTTGCTCTTATCGGGTTTTGATGATTTAAGTGTAGCTTGTACTTGTTTGTTGAGTTGGGTTGTGATGAGTTATATATGGGTCATGCTTTGAATCGCTCTTGAACCAAGGACTAGTGATGACCAATGATACATGTGAGGCAACTATCACTAAGAGGTTAGCATGCTGGTGGAGTCATTAGTAGTTAGTAGCCATGAGTTTTCTTTCTCTTTCACTTGTTTTAGAAATATACCCAAAAATCACAAACATATTCTTTTTTATGTTTCCCACTTCTTTGTGTTTCACCGTACTTCTCTTTTCATTCTTTGTTTTCTTTTCTTTTCAATCTTTCAAACTTTGAAGAATTTTTAACAAACACGTGAATCAACGGTAAAGCTTCTATCGCCTCCCGTCCTTGTGGATTCGACTCGTTTTAGCCTCTATGCTAAACGGAAGTATCGAGGAAGCCAAAGCACACACACTTCAAATCTTAATTTCAAAACATATACTTTTCGTGCACGGTTTTCCCCCGATCAAATTTTGGCACTGTTGCCAGAGATGGGAACGGTTTGATTTTATAAGTTTGTTAACTTTTCTTCTTTGTTTTTTGATGTTCAGGTTAAATTTTAGCATTGCAGAAGTCCACACTTGCTCAAGCGTGGTCGGGTAACTTCTTGTACATTCATATATTCTGCTGTTAATTTTTGTTTATATTACTTGTATACTGTAAATAATTTTAAGAAGTAAAATACAGAAATTGGATGATTTAAAACGGTTTAGACATTTGCATCTAGGAACGTGTCAATTTTCATTCCAATATACTGTATTTTGTTCTTCTGTTGTTGTGATAGGAGGTGTACATATGGCATTGCATATAGTATAGGACAAACACTTCAGTGATTTACTCGCTTTGTTATGTTCATGCTTATCTATATTGCACACTTGCACAAATTAAACTTAAGGGCAACACCCAATACAACATAAGGTGGGGAAGTTATCCTCCCTTAGCCCAAAAATCACCTCCCCACTCACACAACCCAAGCCTAATAAAAATTGCTAGATGTTGGCCCCTAGAGACATCTCGGACTCATTTAGGAGATTGACCTAAGGGGGAAATTGTTAGAATTTGACTCTTGCTAAATCGGTGTCTAAGGTTGGGGATTGAGAGGCGAAACCTTGAAGAACAGTGGTTTGGCATAATTAGGCCCATTGCTTTGGCACGGATACCTCTCACTGATCTTACCCCTACCTGACCGATTAACTCGTGGTCAGCTTCCAACAATAGACCCGCCGTGGACAGTCTAACCAGTTAGGAGTCGTCTAGGTCTAAGTCAACCTTAGCATAGGCTTATTTTCTTTTTCTTTTTCTTTGTTTGTTTGATTGTTTGTTTTCTCTTTTTTGTATATTGTGAAATGGATTTTAACAACAATAATTCTTTCAATCCAAATATGAATCCATATTTCACTCCGACCTCATTTGACTCGGATAACTCTAACCCGGCTATGTACAACATGGACCAACAATATATGCCGAGTTGGGATTATCCGACTCAATATGACCCATATCTCCAATCCTATAACCAAAATTTTCAAAATAATTTTTACTCTTCACAGAGTCCATGGGGATTCAACTCCCCCGAGTCAAACTTTCAACCGCCTTATCCACAATTTTTACAAAATTCATTCCCCAATTTTGGTTCATATACTCCTTTTCCTGTTCCACCACCTGAAGAAAATCTGATTTGGAAAGGAGTATAGAAGAGTCCCTACAACAAATGCAAAATTTGCTCAATTCACAATCCTTCTCATATCAAACTCCACATACTCCTTTTCTAGAGCATCTAATTGAAGAAGAATCTGAAGTAGAAAAGTATTTGGAAGTCTTTTGTGATAGAATGCAAAACATGTTGGACTCCTCATCTCAAACAAATTTTCAAGAATCCTACTCATCTTTCCAGTCTCACCTATTCAAAATGAACAACCATCAATACTGGACTTGAGTATGGAACCCTCGCGTGAGTCCGAGCAGCAATCGCAAAATCCGATGGACTCACAATTTCACCATAATTTCCAAAATCTACGTACATACTCATATTATCAATCAATTGCCAAGAGTATAGAAGACATGATTCCAAATCCGAATTCTGTTACCCAACCTATCAGTAGGTTAGACTCAATTATGAGCAATTTGATCAATGAGAGCGAGGATAATCTTTCTTGTCAATCGTTAACCGATCCTTATATTCCTAACTCTACCGATTGGACCCAAGAATCATGTTCTTTTGGAAACCAAGATTCAATTTCAGAATACACATTTGAACTTGACCAATCTCCAAGTTATGAAAGTCACCTGGACCTTCTGGCAAGTTATCCCTTCCCTGAAATTGAAATCGAATCTGAATGTGATCCTGAACTTCCTGTTAGGAACTCCATTTCACTTTTTGATTCAATAATGACTCCGGTATCTTTATCAGATTTTTTTCTATTCCGGAGTCAACATTGAATCCTGTACCCGTACACTGTGAAATTGAATCACCAATATCTTATGATCACACTATGGGAAAAGTGTGTGAACATCAATTCTTTGGTTTGGACCCTATTTTTGAACCAATTTCGACTCTCATTGTTGACTCTCGACTTGATCTGAGTCAATTTCCCGAGTCGGTATCGGTTTTTCTTCCTATTCCATTTAAGTCCAAATCCATCATTTTCAAAAATCACACTTCATTGTTGGACAAGAATGTTGATAAAAGTGACTCAGTAATTATTTTTGAAAATTGAAAATTAGATGGGGATAAATTTTTCAATAAGACCATTCAATCCATCATTCTTTTCTGGGGTCATATTAGAGAGTTCCTTAGTGGGTTTCTGGATGATCCACGATATCTTGATTGGGTCCCAACGCTTGGCCCAATCCTCCCACCACTGGAGCCACCCCCTTGAGGTCATCTTCCTTCCCTATCCATTTGTTTCATGTATTTACACATTCACGATGCATTGAGGACCATGCATGAGATAAGTGTGGGGGAGGGTTTACTAACATAGTTAGTTTTATATTTTCTTTCTTTTGCACTTCTTTTTAATCAATCAAAAAAAATCTTTTATATAAAAACTTTTCTTTTCTTTTTACAAAACTTTTTGAAACAAGAGAAATAGTTTTTGATTTATTTTTAAGAAAATTAAGATTATCTTAGGAATTAGGAAGACCTAAAATTATGAAATTTTAAACCAAGTCTAAATAATAAATCTAGTTTAAATTTTAAGATAAGAAAGTAAAATTCAAAAGATAGTTTGATCTCGAATTTTTTGCCTTAGATTTATGCACTCCACACTTACACAGTTTTTGGGATTGAAACAAAGACTGAAAATGCCATAAAAATATATATTCAAAAAAATGATAAAAAAATCACCTATTGAAGTTGAGTAATTATGCCTCAGGAAGCATGATTATTCACACTTAAAACGGTGGATAAAAAATAATAAATAATCCACTTTAGTTTTGTGGCCTTGTTTACTCGAGTCCTTAAGTCCGAGGGATGTTTTCTCATCTGGTGCCCTAAGACCATCTGGTTTGGGAGTCACCAGCTAAAGGCTCACTACCCGGGTAAATAAGAAAGCCTAAGAAAACTAAGGGAAGAAAAAGGAATATATATATAATATAAATAAATGGCATAAAAGTTAGAGTCGATATCCCAAAAACCTTCACAGTTCACAAAGTGCATATTTTCTAAGAATTTTATGAAAAATCAAAGAGTCAATTCAATTTTAAATTCTTACATTTAATTTATAACAAGATTTTTTTTACATTTTGACTTAGTTTAAGAAAGAACAATTTCTGGTTAACCTATGACCTTGGATCACTTATATTTTCACAAAAATACTTCAACACTTTTCTCTATTTCAAAAAGCGTCTTCAAAATACTAACATTTGATTTCTTTCTTTATGGATTTTGTGGGTGTAATCCGCTAAAATCCTCAGGAGACAAAACTCCTCCTCTAGGGGAAACTTAGAGGTTTAACGGCTTGTTGCACATGCTCAGTGCAATCGCGTCATCTGTGAAAGTGGTGTAATAATTCCTTAATTTTTTGTTTTGCTCGGGACGAGCAAAAGATAAGTGTGGGGGTGTGATTAGTCTCTAATTTTGCATAATTTGTATCACGTCTTCCCATTGATTTAAAATTAAATTCTGCTAATAAAGCTTTGCTTGCTTGATTCTAGGTCCATGGTGTGCAATGAAGAAGAAGACCCTAAATCACCATTTAATTGGTGATTAAAGGCCTATTAAAGATAGCCATTGACCAAGAGAGCTGATTCTGTCAAAACTAAGGGCTGCAAATTAGAAACCGGGCACAGGGCCTGACAGGGGAAAGACGAGATTATGGCCGCGGCCGCGTTTTGGGCCAGGGCTTGTACCCTGGCCCCTCTCTTCCCTGATGGCTATAAATACCCCTGGGGTTCCAGAGTTTGGGATATGCAGAGTTTTAGGAGTAGTTTCATTTCCATTTTGTAGTTTAGGATAGTGTAGTATAGTTTTTCTTCTTCTTCCTCCCTTGTATTTTTCATTTCTTGTAGATCTTGTATTAGGGAGAGAGAGTGGTACTTGTTGGGAAGCAAGAGTGCTTGTAATAGAAGGTGACAATCTATGAAAGGTGCTCTCTTACCTTTTCTTTGTTTTCTTCTCTCTAATCTCTTTTACATGTGTAGCTAGTCTTTTCTCTCATGGAAACTAACTACTAATCACCAACTTGCTAACTTCTTTTATGATAATCCACATGAATCTAATAGCCTCGTTTTGGCCTTGCTCTTGCAAGAGCCATTGATGGCTCATGATAATGGATCTAACACTCTAACTTTCTAACCACTAACAAGCTAACATTACTTTACTTCATGCTTGCTCTTATCGGGTTTTGATGATTTAAGTGTAGCTTGCACTTGTTTGTTGAGTTGGGTTCTGATAAGTTACATATGGGTCATGCTTTGAATCGCTCTTGAACTAAGGACTAGTGATGGCCAATGATACATGTGAGGCAACTATCACAAGAGGTTAGCGTGCTAGTGGAGTCATTAGTAGTTAGTAGCCGTGAGTTTTCTTTCTCTTTCACTTGTTTTAGAAATATATCCAAAAATCACAAATATATTCTTTTCTATGTTTTTCACTTCTTTGTGTTTCACCTACTTCTCTTTTCATTCTTTGTTTTCTTTTCTTTTCATTCTTTCAAACTTTGAAGAACTTTTAATAAACACGTGATCAACCGGTAAAGCTTCTATCGCCTCCCATCCTTTTGGATTCGACTCGTTTTAGCCTCTATGCTATAATGGAAGTATCGAGGAAGCCAAAGCACACATACTTCAAATCTTAATTTTAAAACATACACTTTTCGTGCGTGGTTTTCCCCCGATCAGCCGGCCACCACTCTCCTCTCCCTCTCCCTCTTTAGTCTCTCTCTAGATCTCTCTCATTCTCCTTCCTCCCTTTCTTTCTCCTTCCTCTCTCTCTCTTTCTCTATCTGATGACCGCCGGCAGCCAGGGCCACCGCTGGCAACCTCCGGCCGGCCACGGCCGGCCACCACTCCGCCTCTCTCCTTTTCTCTCTCTTAGTCTCCTTCTTTTTCTCTCCTAAAAACTCTCTCTTACACACTCTCTCTTCTTTCTCTCTCTTAATCTTTCATTATCTCTCTCTACAAAATTTAACCCTCTCTTGTGATGGTGGGTATCGCCCGGGTCATGCACGTGTGTTTGGAATTTCAGGATTTTACGGTGATTTTCAGATATTTATAGGTGAGTGTCCTCGCCTCTTTATTGGGTCTTCCCGCTTTAACATGTTGAGTTGTATTTTGGGGATTTGTGTATTTATTACCCCGCTTGTATTTTGTATTTTGTTTTGTACCAAGTGATTGTATTTGTATATGGCCAAGTGCCCTAAACTGTGATGTACTATACCGGTGACGTATACTTGCACTACGATAGTTTACTTCTTGTACATATACCATGTCTGTGGATGTATTCTTTTACTGCTTTATACCATGCGTGGCCGACCCTTCATGGTCGTTAGCCTCCAAGCTCTCTACTCGGCCTCCGACCTCTACACTCAGCCTCTGGGTTTCATCAATCCATGGTAGTCTAGCTATTATCATGTTTCTAAGTGTGCTCATGTGGTACTAACATCTCGTGTAGGTACTATACCCAGCCTTGGAGCTACGTTTAGCCTTCAGGCTCTCTATACCCAACCTTTGGGTTATGTTCAGCCTCCGGGCTCTCATGCTCCTCTTGGTAGGAGAGCCAAATGCTCAGCGCTCTACCGCTAACTCCGTCTGAGTGTAGTTACGCTGTGAGCGATTGTTGTACGTTATCATGGCTTCATCGCGAGCGGTAACTACTGATTGGTATTCAATTCTGCATATTTTACCACATTATTCCCATGCATATTACAAATAAAATATGACTTTTACTCATATTCTCTCTATTTTTGCAGGTCCACATCTGAAATAAGAAAAAGCCCAAAAATCTCTTTAATTAGCAATAATTAAAAGAGATTAATTCAAAGCCCTAAAGAGAGCCCAAGTTTGAGCCCAGGACTGGAGAATTATGCGCCAGCTCACACTTCTAGAAGATCCACGTGGATAACAAACTGAAACAAACTCGCAACAGAAAATCTGGCCTCAACTGCCTTGATCTTGCCGCCAAATCCAGGATTTTGCCGCCAATTTGCGGCAGTTATGGGTCTGTTAGAGCCCGGGATTCTCTCCAACGACCAGGGCTCTAGATCCTTCTCTCTGAGGCTATAAATACAGGACCAGGGCTTGCGCAACAGTGTGTGGAAGAGAGATTAGAGATTAGAGATTAGATGCTTGTATTTTTATAGGATTTTTCTCTAGGATTTTTGTAGTGCTCTAGATCTTCTTCCTCCCTAGAAATTCTGCAAAAGAGAGTTGTAAGAGAGAGAAAGCTTGTGTATACCAAGGAGTGACAACTTGTGAAGCAAGGATTCATCCATTCTCTCTCTCTACTTGAGCTTTTTCTAGTATTACTTGCTTTCTTTAATCTAGCTTTACTTTACTTGCACTTTTATTCATGCTTTGCTTTCCTTTTATTGTAATGGCTAGTAGCTAATTCTTCTCATGTCTAGCTAACCACTAACCTTGCTAACTACTAACTCATGGGTGATTGCTATCTTTAATCTTGCAAGTTGTATGGCCTTCTCTTCTCCGATGGGTTACTTTCATGCTTGGCTATATCTTGTTGTAATTCTCCATATGATTCATGTGTGCCTCATTTAGAGCCTTGTCTTGAGAACAAGTGCCGTGATGGAACATGGAGATGGATCACCAATATGCTATTTGTTGTACAACTTCTTTACTTCCATTAATGAATGTTGTATCTTCTTCCTTAGCATTCCTTGAGTGTAGCTCTTTTGATTCCATTATTGAAAGTCTAATTGTAGGCCAATGACATCTATGAGGCTACAAGACAAGTCCAAGAATGATCACCCGTCATTCAAGTGGGAAAGTAATTAGACCAACACGCAAGACAAATCTTTGCCGATGAATCAACATGAGGCATGCATTCACCATCACGGAGTTTAGTAAGTTTTAGCAAGGTAGTAAGGAGCTAGTTATGATCTTCTCATTCTAAGAGTCTTTTCAAAGTTTTCTTTCTTTTAGTGTTAATCCAAAAGCCAATCTTGTTTTGATTTCTTTTCATTTTCCATCATGAACATATCCACCGATTCTTTCATTTCTTTTTCCAAATTGTTTTTATTCTTTTAAGACAAAGAAGAATCTTCGTTTTCTTTCTTCACTACCAACCGTAACGCTTCCATCGCAAGCTCTCCCTGAGAATCGACTCGGTATAGCCCATGCTATAACGGAGATAGGAAAGGGTACATTAATCATTTGGAATACATTTGTGGAGTGATCAAAGCACTTGAGGTTGAATCTAAACCTTATCTCTTTTGTTGAATATATTTTGTGTGCAAATTATACTCCACAATACAACACCCTTCTCGTCTAATAAATTTTTGGCGCCGTTGCCGGGGAGAGCAACGGTTTTTTATTTCAAGTGAGAAACTAAACGAATCTTCTTCTCTGTTGCAGGTTACAGGTGAAGAAAACAGGAAAATTTGCATTGCAGAAAATATAAGTGGCTCTGGGCTTCTGCTCTCGAAAGCAGAAACCAGAAGTCCTCTGAATTGCCGCAGATTCACGGCTTTTGCCGCAGAATTGCGGCAAGGAGGAGTTAACTACTGACCTAATTTCTGCCGGGTTGCTTGCTCTGCAAAATACAGCTGCTGCAATAATTAATCTTGTATGCTTCACCTTATATCTGCTAATAGTCAACAGTAAAAATTTGTTGCCAAGTTAAAAAAATTGTTTAGACATTTGCATCTCTAGGCACGTGTCTTTCAATTCCTTTACTTTTACTGTTGAAGAGTGCTGGAGGCAAGGTACGTACGCATTGCATATTGACTAGGATTCACTCTTTGTTTGATTTAAATACGCTTTGAGTGAACCTTATTTGTTTATATCGTACACTTGCACAAATCAATTCTAAGGGCATTACCCATAAAAAAGATAAGGTGGGGATTTTATCACTCTTTCCTTAGCCCAAAAACCATAATCCCAGCACTCACAATCCTAAGCTTCTAAATAAAAATTTGCTAGACGTTGGCCCTAGGGACATCTCGGACTCACTTAGGAGATTATCCTAAGGGGGAAAAGTATTGGAAATTGACTTTTGTAAAATCAGTGTCTAGGAAAGGGATTGAGAGCCGAAGCTCGAAGGTTGTTGGTTACTTAATTAAGGAACGTCCTGACAGAAAACCTCCCACCAACCTTGCCCTTCCCTGGCTGATTAGCTTATAGTCAAAAGTCTACACTAAACCTCCTGTGGACGATCTAATCAGTTAGGAGTCGTCTAGGTCCAGGAATCCTAGAAGCTTGGATTGATTTTTCTTTTTAATTGTTTGTTATTTTCTCTTTTTCGTTGGTGTGATCGGTGCACGTTGTTTGTGATTGTATATGCAAGAGTGGTTTCGTGAGTCAGAATCTGCAAGACTTGTTAGACTTTCTACACTTGCACTTACACAACCACTTGGCATTATGGAAAACAACGTCTCACTTCAAGATAGATTCTATCCGATTCGCACCTCCCTTCCATCTTGCATTCTTCTCCCCGAATCTAATGGAAATCACTTCGAGCTGAAACCGCAATTTATAATACACTTTCCCGATTCCATGGTCTTGAGTCTGAGGACGCGTACCTCTTTATTCGTGAGTTTGAAGAGGTATGCCAAATGATGAGAAATTTTCCAACTGACCGAGGATGCTGTTAGGTTACGGTTCATACCGTTTGCACTTAAGGATTTAGCTAAGAAATGGCTTTACAATCTTCCATCAGTTCCATATCTTCTTGGGATGATTTTGTAAAGTCTTCTTAAGAAATTCTATCCTATCCACAAAACAGCCCTCATGAGAAAGAATATAATGCAATTCAAGCAGGAACCAAATGAACCTTTCTGGAAGTATCTTGAGCGTTTCAAAGACCTTCTAGCCCTGTGTCCTCATCACGGCATAGAGAAATGGCGTTTATGCAGATTATCTATGACGGTCTAGATTACCAAACGAAAACCCTCCTTGAATCCATGTGTCAAGGGAAAATTTTTGAAGAAAGATGAACATCAGGGGTGGGATCTCTTTGAAATCTTAGCTGAGAAAATCATTCAGTGGGAGTCATGCCTGATAAACCCACTCCCACCACTTCCAGAACTGGTATGCACTCTATAGAATCCTCTATAGCCGCAGAAGCCAAGATCGCACAATTGATGAAGAGGATAGAACTGCTTGAGTCTAGGGAAATTCTGTTGTAAATCAGGTCAACCCATTGCCTGTGATTAAACCGGGTTGCACCTACTGTCATGACCTTAACCATGTCTTTGAGGAGTGTCCTTTGTATCAGCCCCAATCATATCAGGAGAACTTGAATGCAGCATTTACCAGACCCCCATACTCCAACACTTACAATTCAGGATGGCAGAACCATCCAAATTTTTCGTGGAGTCAGTCTGGTCCTGAGCATCATAAACCACCACTTCCATATCCATATAATGCTCAGTCTCACACATCCAGTTTCAATCATAATTCACTGTATGTTCATCCATCTCAAAGTCTACCACATTCACAACCATATCAGAACCCACCACACTACCAATCACAATTCCAGCCTCCGTATTATCAACATCCACCCAGAATAATCAGAAATATCAGAGTTGAGGAAATGTTAGAAACCTTTACAAAGAACCATCAGCAGGAGATGAATAAAGTTTAGGTCCAGATCAGGCAATTAGCTGAGAGACAAATGGAATGTTCCCAAGCCAGCCAGTGCAAATCCCAAACATCACTTCCCTTTGAATGAAGTGGAAGATTCAGGACCCAGTCAATATCATGCTATTCATACCCTGAGATCTGGTAAACAAGTTGATAATAAGGTTTCTAGTCAATCATCTCATCCAGCACCAAAGCTAACACCTCCTGTCCCAATGCAACCAACTTCTGACAAACCATCTTCTAGTACAGAGCCATCCACTTCAAAAGCCAAGGGTAAAGAAAAGGTAGATGAGCAACCCTATAAGCCTGTTGTACCATTTTCAAATAGGCTTAAGAATCCCAAGACAAATGCTCACATGGAGAAGATAAAAGAAATGTTCAATAAGGTCCAAATCAATGTCCCTCTTCTTGATGCCATACAACAAGTGCCATCATATGCTAAATTCTTAAAGGAAATGTGCACCAAGAAGAGGAAAACACAAGTCCCTAAAAAAGTCTTCCTAACATCATCCATCAACGAGCTGCTCAATGGTCCAATTCCTGTTAAATACAAAGACCCAGGGAGCCCCACCATTTCATGATCATAGGACAGACTACCATTAATAAGGCACTTCTAATTTGGGGCCAGCATCAATCTCCTGCCTTTCTCTGTGTACCAACAATTAGGGTTAGGTGATCTCCGTCCTACCCAAATGACCATACAATGGCTGATCGCTCTGTCACTAGACCCCAGGGGGAAATTCACGATGTCCTTGTCAAAGTTGGGGAATTCATTTATCCTGTTGACTTTGTAGTCCTTGAAACAAACCTGTGTCAAATTCCAATCAAAGGGCTCAAATTCCTGTCATTTTGGGACGACCATTCCTGGCTACTGCAAATGCCATCATTAATTGCCGGAATGGATCAATGAGGTTAACCTTTGGTAACATGACTCATGAACACAATGTCTTCCACACACAACCTCGTAAAACAAAAGATCAAACATTGAGGTTAGTTTCATTAGTAATAATGTGAGGAAGAAGGTGAAGATCCAAAAGATGAGTCACAATCTTGTGATTCTCTTATCCGATTACCCTTTCAAAAGGGGAAAGTTGATTTGGATATTTTCACTTTCAATGAGCCAACTCTGACTATATTCGAACCTCCGATTGATATATCCTTTGAAGACCTGTTTGCTGATGAGATCATGTGTCTAGATGAGTCAACTCGGGGCAGCTAACTGATTGCACACTTCCGGATGTTGACCTTAGTTTTGAAGAATTGTATGGAGAGGAGCTGAAATTTCTTAACATGGAAGTGATGAGATTCAGAGTGAGAGTGGTGATAAGGAATTTTTTAGTAAACAATGTGGTGGAATGAAGGTGAATGATAATAATAAACAATTGAATCTGGGAAAAACCTAGGCTAAAATAATTCAAACCGTTTCCCAATTAAGCTCACGAAAGCAGACGCACTGGAACGATGGGAAACGGGCCAGAGGAAAACGACAAAAGCCTAGGTAATGGTTACACTTGTATATACTCTTTGTAAATAATTTTTTGCACTTTCTTGTAAATAAAAGTTTCTTACCTCTTACCTATTTCATGCCACATATATCATGATGCATTGAGGACAATGCATGAAATAAGTGTGGGGGAAGGTTTACTAACATAGAGTTTTTAGATTTTCTTTCTTTTACACTTCTTTTAGAATTAGATTTTCTTTCTTTTACACTTTTTAGAGGAAAAAAAAAAAGGAAAATTGATCCATGTTTAAGAATCAAACTTAACTTTAGGGATTAAGGAAGCTCTAAACTAAGATTTCTAATTATAAGTCGAAAAGAGGAGTTGTTAGATTTTTAGGTTAAGTAATAAAGGATTAGAAAAATTACTAGATTTTAATTCTTTTTTAGGATATATACATTAAACATATTGAAGGGATTAATCAAAGACTTTATGACTTTATTTACATATATATATAATAATAATAAAAAATGTGTAAATAAATAAATATAAATAATAAATACTTAGCCACTAATTAAGCTGGTTAGCTATGCCTCAAGAAGCATGGCCAGTCATGCGTAAAGGTGGTTAAGTCCTTAAATTCCTTCGTGGCCTTTTTACTCGAGTCATCGAACCCTAGGGATGTTTTCTCATCTGGTGCCATAAGACCGTCTAGTTTGGGAGTCATCGGTAAGAGACTCGCTACAAGGGTAAACTAGAAAGCCTAAGGATGCTAAGGAAATGTAAATAAATAAAAATTGTATATATAAAAAAAGAAAAAAAAGAAAAAAACTATATATATATTAGTAAATAAATGAACTTAGTCTAAGAAAGATCATTCATATTTATAGATGTATATATCCTAGGATTGAAGCAAAATCCGGTTTTTGATCTTTTCCTAAAATCTTAACCTAAGTTGAAAACAAAACTCCAAATAGACACTTATAAGAGGAATGACAAGTTTTAGAGTAACCTGAAACCTTATACTTAAGTGAGAAACTTTAAAACATGGATCAAAATTCACTAACCCTTTTATTTTTCTTTATGGATTTTGGGGTGTAATCCGCTGAAAACCCTCAGGAGACAACACTCCTCCTCTAGGGTAACCTAGAGAGGTTTAACGGCTTGTTGCACACGCTCAGTGCAATCGCGTCACCTGCGAAAGTGGTGTAATAAATTGGTAGTATAGTTTTTCTTTTCTGTTTTGCTCGGGACGAGCAAAAGAATAAGTGTGGGGTGTGATTGGTATTCAATTCTGCATATTTTACCACATTATTCCCATGCATATTACAAATAAAAATATGAACTTTTACTCATATTCTCTCTATTTTTGCAGGTCCACATCTGAAATAAGAAAAAGCCCAAAAATCTCTTTAATTAGCATTAATTAAAAGAGATATTCAAAGCCCTAAAGAGAGCCCAAGTTTGAGCCCAGGATCTGGAGAATTCTATGCGCCAGCTCACACTTCTAGAAGATCCACGTGGATAACAAACTGAAACAAACTCGCAACAGAAAAATCTGGCTCAACTGCCTTGATCTTGCCGCCAAATCCAGGATTTTGCCAATTTGTGGCAGTTATGGGTCTGTTAGAGCCCGGGATTCTCTCCAACGACCAGGGCTCTAGATCCTTCTCTCTGAGGCTATAAATACAGGACCAGGGCTTGCGCAACAGTGTGTGGAAGAGAGATTAGAGATTAGAGATTAGATGCTTGTATTTTTGTAGGATTTTCTAGAGATTTTTGTAGTGTCTAGATCTTCTTCCTCCCTAGAAATTCTGCAAAAGAGAGTTGTAAGAGAGAGAAAGCTGTGTATACCAAGAGTGACAACTTGTGAGCAAGATTCATCCATTCTCTTCTCTCTACTTGAGCTTTTTCTAGTATTACTTGCTTTCTTTAATTCTAACTTTACTTTACTTGCACTTTTATTCATGCTTTGTTTTTCTTTTATTGTAATGGCTAGTAGCTAATTCT
>JAVJIF010032945.1:0-137960 GCA_038442645.1 Agave tequilana | reverse complement strand
ATGGGTCGACCGGCCCTTGGCGCCCGACGGGTCGACCGGCCCTTGGTGCGGTCGACCGTCTGGGTCGACCGACCGGCCTGTCAGCACAAAACTTGGGTCAGAAAAACTGGGAAAAATATTTTCTAAAAATCTTTTATCTTTTCTGAAAATCCCATAAAACTTGTTTTAACATTTTATATTCAAACACAAACAAGTGATAAAAATTTCAAGACATATATCAATCATATCAATTCATTTTTGAGTCTTGCAAATTTTATCAAAACAAACACTTGTATTTTTATCAAACTTGATTTTTCAATACATGAATAGGAAAGTCAAAATAAGTTTGTCTAGCAAGTTTAAAGCATGTATGTATATCTAGAACATATCTAATATACATAGAAATAAAGTAAACTTGTTTTGATCTACTATTCATGAAAACCAAAATCCAAACATAAAACGTGTGTGTTATGTGCACTTGAGCATATCAACTATACTAAGCTTTACAAATGGATCTAAACACACTATCTAAACTAGGATACCTAAGTCTTCTTGATGATCTTCATCTTCAAGTAGACTTGCTCCAAAACTCCATCCATGGGCTAGGCAATGTGTGATCTTGAAGCTTAAGCCCTGGAATCACCATGAATAGCTTCTAACCTCCTTGTTGAAGCTAATCATCAACTAATATCTTGGTTAATGATCTGAAACTTAAACAACACAAGATTATTAGTAAACATAACTACATGAGTTAATCATCATCAAAACTAGGGTGGAAGGCCTATGGGCCAACAGAGAGTAGCCTCGCCTCAACTGGCTAGCCTCGCCTGAGGAGGCTAGCCTCGCCTTAACTGGCTGAGGAGGCTAGCCTCGCCTCCACTGACTAGCCTCGCCTTAGAAGGCTAGCCTCTCCTCCACTGGCTAGCCTGACATGAGGAGGGTAGCCTCGTCTGAGAAGGCTAGTCTCGCCTCAACTGGCTAGCCTTGCATGAGGAGGCTAGCTTCACCTCCACTTGATTTAAGGTAACCGCCCCACTAAGTTAGTAGGGGAATTTAATGGGTAGTGTAATCCTCGGTTCCCGATATACGTATGTCAATACAGATATCTTATATTGATTTAATCATCCTGATAGTCAGATTGAAGCCGTTTCAGCTCAAGATATTATTTCCCATTATTTATAATTTTTTTAGAATTTTGAAATTTTTTTGGGAATTATTGGAGAAGAATCTCAATTCGGGGTCGATCGGTGTCATAGACTGACTCTGAGATTTTTAATTAATAATTGGGGATGAATTTAGAAATCTAACTTCATAACAATGTTCAGGATGATATCTTCTATTTTTGAGAATTTTTGAGGATTTTCCTGAATTAATAGAGTTTAATCTAATAAAATAATGTTTAAATATTTATTCAAAAAGAAAAGAATGAAATAAAAAAATAAAATAAAAATAAAATAAGAAAATACTTGCATTTTGTTCAAAAAATCACAAACTAAATTTGAAACTCTGTATATGTAATATTACTTAGAATAACATGAAATTAAATTTTTTGTAATTACTATTCAATGATAATTTATTTAAAAATGACCAATAAATTTCTAAATAGCACAAAAAAATATGAAATTCATAATTTAGAAATATGTAAATATTATACATCAATTTATTAGTTTATGCATGTATTTAAGTATGAAATTATGTTTTAAATAGTTGCTATAAATTTAGAAATTAAATTATTTGAAAATATTAACCAACCAAAATTATAATAAATAGTAAAAAAAATACATTATCACTTAACCTATCAGTGAATATAATAACATGTCAAGTCTCTAACTAATTCACGTAATATTTAGGCTGCGAATTTTACCCAGAGCCGGTTGCAGTTACGGGAATTCAGATTCCAACGACATCAGGTAAGTGTACACGATTCTCTTCTCGTTGACTTTCGTCTTGATCTTAATTCTGCCTCTTAATTATACATCATGGTTATCATATCGCATGATCGTCAACACTATCCTGTGATCATATTTACATATCAGATTTTCTCTTCTGATTATATGACTAATTATTCTTGTATTCTTGATATTATTACCTGTACCATCTCGTGATCATGTTACATTGCCTTACATATCGTATTTGCATATCGTTCCTGTACATACTGCATTCAACTTAAATTTGCATGATTGCTTGTATGTGGTAGGCTGATTTATTGACAAATACTGTGATTTGAATTTTGAGAATAACTGGATAATAATGAAGCAAGATTGATAGTTAAAGACTATATATCGACTGACATTGCGATCCTGATACTACAAGAAATTAATCGAGAAAATCAACTTTTATTGTTTGAGAAATTATTCGGGATACTTGTTGGATTATGGACATATGATCGAGACTGATGATCGGTAAAAAGCAAGTACAAGAATAAGTAAAAAGAGTGTGGGTCGATGTTACTGCTTGCGATTCTTCCGTAGTAGCGAAGTGGCTATACGGGTCGTATCCACAAGGAGGGAGAATGATGGAAGCTTGATGCAGTTTCTTTGTTTAAGAAAAGAGAAGTTCTTTATTTTAAATAAAGAATTGGAAAATAAAAACAAGTTGGTTCAAGAATTGTTTGAAAATGATTTGGTGATTTGTAAAGTTGGATTTTCTTAATGGTAAAAACGCATGGCTAACTTTCTACTAAGTGCTCCCACTAATCCCTAACTTCTTGAAGATGTAGCCTCACGGTGGATCATAGGCAAGCTTAACCCTTATACATAAGAGCTATTCACATGAAAATCGAGTGAAAGTTCTTCCTATAACTTAGCTTAACACAGCCAAAACTTGAACATTCCCTTATCAAGATCCAATAGAAGGTGAGAATAAGAGAAGACACAAGTGCACTAATGGTATCGGCAAAGTTAAAAGAAAAATCTCTAACTTACAACAATAAGTAACGAACACAACCCATATATCATCAAAAACTCATTAAGCATGAAATATAAGATAGTAAATACTTGTAAGTAAGTTAGAGTTAGAACCCTCGTCTAAAGATGTCATAACTCTCGTTTGCATAAGGCTTGTTTGATACTATTGACTCATTTGGGTTATTAATCAAGTTGTTAGAGATTAGTGGGTTAGTAGTTAGTTAGCCATGCAATGGGAGAGTCAGTTAGACATGCTTAAGAAAAGAAACAACAAAAGAGAAGAGGTAAAGAGAAGGAGTTACACTAAAACAAGAATGTAGAATCAAATGAAAAAAAAAACAAAAGTAAATGGAAAGAAGAAAGAGAAATAGTTACTTGTATTACCTTGTCACCTTCAAATACAACTTGTACACACTCTCTCTTTCACTCTAATGGCTAAAACTAAAACTAGAAGAAGAAGGAAACTAAAACAACTACAATCCTAAAAATAAGATTACAACAACTTGCTAAAGCTCTGGATATTTCCCAACTGAAGACCCCTGGGGGGTATTTATAGGCACCAGGGGAAATGGGGCCAGGGGACAATCCCTGCCCAAACCCGGGCGCGCGCCGCCCTGACATGGCCGCGGAAACGCGGCCCTGTCTCCCCTTCTGTCCCATGTCCACTTGACCTCCTGGATTCGTGATTTGATGCACTGTGCTGACAAAATCTTCTCCATAAAGTTAATGGCTACTTGGTAGGCCTTTAATCACCCATTAAATGGTGGTTTAGGGTCTTCTTCTTCATTTGCACACCATGAACCTAGGATTAAGCAAGCAAAACTTTATTAGTAGAATTTTATATCAAATAAATATGAGAATGTAATGAAAATTATGCAAAATTAGAGACTAATCACACCCCTACACTTATCTTTTTTCTCGTCCCGAGCAAAACAAAAATAAGAAATTATTACACCACTTTCGCAGGTGACGCGATTGCACTAAGTATGTGCAACAAGCGTTTAAACCTCTAGGTTTCCCCTAGAGGAGTGTTGTATCTTGAGGGTTTCAGCGGATTGCACCCACAAAATCCAGTAAGCGAAAAAAATATTTAGTTGTAAGCAAACCTCTTTTAAGAAAAAGAACTTTCAATCATCTAAGTAAAAATGACCGAATGATGTAAGAATTAGATTCAACCCTCATAAGTCCTCCTATACTTTAACCTTCATAAAAGAAGAAATTATGAGTTTTCTTTAAATTTAGAAAGGACCTTATACTTCTAAGTCATTCTGTTATTTTGCTTTAGATAGATATGCATAATGTGTAAGTGTGATGTGCTTAAGATTTTTCAACTCAACTTTGAATATCATTTAATTTTATTAATATTTATTTATCATTCTTGGTTTCATTAGGCTTTCTACTTTACTCATGTAACACATATCAAACTGATGACTCCCAAACCAGATGATTTTAGGGCACCAGGTGGAAAACAACACCTCAGGTCAAATATGCAAGTAGAGTAGGCCACGAAATCAAGATTTACTTATATATTATATATTGATTATTATTTCTTTTGGCGTGAGTAATCATGCTTCTTGAGGCATAATTATCCAGCGTTTTTTTTCAGAGTTGTGTCTCTAAATCCCAAGCATGTGTATGTGATTTATGCATATTCTACTAAGGCTAAATAAAAGGTGTGAGTTATTTTCCTTATCCCTCCTAACTCTTAGTCAAACCAATCTTTCTTGTTTATTTAGACAAAAATAAAGATTCATTAATAAGGTTCCCTTATTCCTACGACCTTTTGGTATTTTTATAAAGAGTATGAAAGTTCTTTTCAATCTGGAGATATTTTTTTTTTGGAAGAAAGAAAAAGTGTTAGCACCCCCCACACTTATCTAATGAATTGTCCTCAATGAATGTTTTGTAAATGTAAATGCAATAAATAGGGTGAAGAAAGGATGTCACCGTCTTCGTTGACTCGGGCCGGCCAAGGGCGAATAGGCTAAAGAAATGTCAAAAAATGTAGAAGGGGTAAGCATATAAACAATAAAAAACTTTTTTTTTAGTTGCTATAGTTAGGTGTATGACGGGGCAAAAAGAGTCAGCACACTATCATCCGAAGTCATAGGCTCAGTGGTCAAGAAGGGCTTCAGTCTTTGCCCGTTCACTTTGAATTCCATATTGTTCTTAGGGTCTACAATAAGCACAACACCGTGTGGAAAAACGATGCGCACAATGAACGGTTCAGACCAACGAGTCTTTAGCTTCCCCGCGAAAATATGAAGTCTTGAGTTGTACAGCAGAATCTTGTCTCCCGGAGCAATGTTTTTTCGGGTTATGATCTGGTCATGGAAAAGTTTAGTCCTACTTTTGGTGATTCGAGCATTCTCATAAGCTTCATTCTGTATCTTCTCTAATTCTGTGATCTGCAGTCTCCTTAGCTCATCGGCCTTACTCAGATCAAAATTGAGTTGCTTAATGGCCCAAAGGGCACGGTGTTCTAACTCTACTGGCAGATGACAGGATTTTTCGGATATGATTCTGTAAGGAGACATCCCCAAAACTGTCTTAAAAGCAGTGCGGTAAGCCCACAATGCATCGTTGAGTTTGACCGACCAATCCTTTCAGTTCTGTCTGACAGTCTTTTCCAGAATGAGCTTCAGTTGTCGATTGGTGACTTCTACCTGCCTATTTGTCTGGGGATGATACAGAGTGGATAACTTGTGATTGATGGAATATTTTCGCATCAGAGCTTAAAAAACTCTGTTGCAGAAATATGATCCATTATCACTAATTATCGCTCTAGGAGTGCCAAATCAAGAGAAGATGTTTTCTTTGAGAAATTTGACAACCACTTTGTTGTCATTGGTCTTTGTAGGCACAGCTTCTACCCATTTAGAGATATAGTTCACAGCAACCAAAATGAACTGGTTGTCGAAGGAATTCGAAAATGGTCCCATGAAGTCGATACCCCAAACATCAAAAATTTCAACTTCCAGGATCGGGTTTAGGGGCATCATGTCTCTTCTTGAAATTTTTCCAATTTTCTGACAATTTGCGCATGACTTGCAAAAATGGTATGAGTCTTTGAACAAAGTGGGCCAGTAAAACCCACTTTGTAGAACCTTCTCTGTAGTCTTGCGGGGACCGAAGTTTCCTCCGCTTGCAACTTCATGGCAAAAGCTTAGCACACTCCACTGTTCCTCCTCTGGGATGCATCGTCGAATAATCTGATCAGGACAATACTTAAAAAGATACAGCTCTTCCCAGAAGAAGTACCGTACCTGGGCAAAGAAACGACACTGGTCTTGCTTTGTCCAGTCAGCGGGTAATTGTCCAGTGGCCAGGTAATTAATAATGTCCGCATACCAGGGTTCCTTAAGAATGGCCAGGATGTGCTCGTCTGAAAAATCCTCATTAATCCGAGCTTGTATGATCGGTACGTTCGGAATTCATGACAAATGATCTGCAATCACATTTTCTATACCTCGTTTATCCCAAATTTTCAGGTCAAATTCTTGAAGCAAAAGGATCTACCAAATCAATCGGGCTTTTACTTCCTTCTTGGTCATGAGGTATTTCAGTGCTGAGTGATCCGTAAAAATCACCGTCTTCGCTCCTAACAAGTAGAGCCGAAACTTCTCTAACGCAAAGACAACGGCCAAGAATTCCTTCTCAGTCGTTGTATAATTCTGTTGGGCGTCATTCAAGATCCTCCTCGAGTAGTAAATCACATGCTGCCTATTGTCGATGCGCTGTCCTAGAACAGCGCCAATAGCAAAATCAGAGGCATCGCACATGATTTCGAACGGTTGGGCCCAATTAGGAGCAGAAATAATAGGCGCAGAAATAAGTTCTTGCTTAAGCTTCCCCATGACTTGAAACATTCATCGTTAAAATCAAAGGGCATGTCCTTAGCGAGCAGGTTGGTTAAGGGCCTAGCGATTTTGCTAAAATCCTTAAATAACCATCAGTAGAAACCAGCATGCCCTAGAAAGGATCTAATATCCTTGATGCTTTTGGGTGGTGAAAGCTTAGCAATCACTTCTACTTTAGCCTTGTCCACTTCAATGCCTCTCCTAGAAATCTCATGGCCTAAGACAATCCCCTGTCTCACCATGAAGTGACATTTCTCCCAGTTTAGACTTAGATTCTTCTTCTTGCATCTCTGCAGAACTAACTCTAGGTGATGAAGACACTGATCAAATGAATCTTCGTAGATGGAAAGTCATCCATAAAAATCTCAAGGAAACGTTCGACCATGTCGGAGAAAAGACTAAGTATACACCGTTGGAATTTTGCAGGAGCATTGCACAATCCAAAGGGCATGCGTCGGTAAGCGAATGTTCCGAATGGGCAGGTGAACATGGTCTTTTCCTGGTCTTCTATAGCAATGGGGATTAATTGTATCCCGAGTACCCATCTAGGAAGTAATAGTACTCATGTCCAGCCAAGCGTTCAAGCATTTGGTCGATGAAGGGCAGCGGGAAGTGGTCTTTACGGGTAGCTGCATTCAACTTCCTGTAGTCGATACAAACACGAACGTTGGTAGGCAGTCTTGTTTGTACCAATTCTTTTCCTCATTTTCAACCACCGTAAAGCCAGCTTTCTTCGGGACCGCATGAACAAGGCTAACCCATTGGCTATCAGAAATGGGATAAATGATCCCATTGTCTAGTAGTTTCAAAATTTTCGCTTTAACTGCCTCTTACATGAGTGGGTTAAGCCTGCGTTGTGCGTCCCTTCTGGGGGTTGCTTCATCAGTTAAATGGATTCTATGTTGTACTATGGCTGGACTTATCCCTTTGATATCCTTCATCGTCCATCCAATGGCTTTCCTATGTCTCTTCAGAATAGACATTAAGCTGTCCTCTTGTTGTTCAGTCAGGTGGGGTCCTATGATGACTAGCAGGGTTTCTCTTCCGCCCAGGTAGGCATACTTGAGTTGTGCAGGTAAGGCTTTAAGCTCTAGGGAAGGTGTTGCTTCATTGGAGGCAATCTCCAGACTTTCAATCCTATGATGAGGTACACTTGGGCTTGACGCCCAATCCACTGCTGAATCTACGATCTAGTCTAGATTAAAATCCTCAGCCTCCAGATTAAACTCTGCCTCTGTTTCTACCTCCATGCTTTACTCATGCTCACTGGTTAGATTTTCAATAGAATTAACCTCAAAAGTCTGATCACTGATATCCCTGAGTTGTCTTCCAAGATTGAAGACATTGACTTCCTTCGTCATGTCTCCAAAGGTCAATCGCATGGACCCGTTCCTACAGTTGATTATGGCATTGACTGTAGCAAGGAATGGGCATCCTAAGATGACCGGAGTTTGAGCCCGCGTATTTGACACAGGTTGGGTCTCAAGCACAATGAAGTCAACGGGTAGATGAAATTCCTGACCCGGATAAGGCCATCTGTGATTTTTCCCTTTGGGATTTTCACAGATCGGTCAGCTAGCTGAATGGTGACTCGAGTTGGGCTTAGCTTGCCCAACCTAAGTTGCTGGTATACTGAGAGAGGTAGCAAGTTGATACTTGCTCCCAGGTCAAGGAGTGCTCGGCTAATTTCTGCTTGTCCTATGGTGCAGGAAATTGTGGGACATCCGGATCCTTGTATTTCACCGGAATGAGACCAGACAGAATTTCGCTTATATTGGTTGCCAAGAACACTTTCTTGGGCACATTTATCTTTCTCTTCTTCGTACACATATCCTTAAGAAATTTGGCATAAGCTGAGACTTGTTGGATAGCGTCAAGAAGAGGCACATTCAGTTTGACCTCGTTAAACATCTCAAGCATCTTTTTTATGTGCATATTCTTATTGTTGTTCCTAAGCCTATTGGAAAAGGTGCTACAGGTTTATGAACTTGTTCAGCAGTTTTGTCCTCGTCAGATGTTTAAGGAGCAGATTGGGAGGAACTAGCAGAGGTGGAGGCTGGAGTAGGATCAGTATGGACTGAATTTTTCTATTGGTAGACCTGGTTGTTTACCTTCTTTTCAGATCGAAGTGTATGAACAACATTGCACTGGTTGATCGTCGGATCCTGAATTTCATATGCTTGATTGGAGTTTTTGGGTTAACTAACGACTGACTAGGTAAAATACCCTTTGGCCTTTCACTTAGGGAGTTAGCTAATTGGCTCATCTGCATTTTCAATCTCGATATAGCTTGTGAATGGTTATTCAGTATTTGTCCCTGATTTTGCATAAAAGCGGTTTGGGACTTCATAAATGCTTTCATGCTCTCCTCCAACTTACTGAATTTCTTTTTTATGGGTAAACTTTGAGAGGAGGAAGATGGAGCTTGACTGGGAAAATTTGATGGAGGACTGGGATGGTGAAAATTATTAGAGAAATTAGGCCTAGGAGGATTGTTCTGGGCCCAGGAGAAATTTGGGTGATTCCTCCAACCTAAATTGTATGTTTGCGAGTAGGGATTATGCGACGGCCGTGAGTAGGCCGCGTTCAGGTGTTCCAGTGGTACTTGCTGGGTATGGAAAACGGGGCACTCTTCAAAGACATGGTTTGGTGCCTGACAGTATGAACAACCCGGATTGTGAATTGGTGGTGGGTTGATTTGGTTGACATTGGCGGGCTCTTTCGTTTCTAGAGTCTCTATCCTCCTCATTAGGATTGCAATCTTAGCTTCTGCAGTTATGGATGATTCTAGAGATAGGAGCCCTCCTCTTGAAGGTATAGATTGTGGATTCCTTGGTTTTTCCGAGGCTGGCTCCTATTGCAGGGTTTTCTCAGCTAATCCTCAAATAAATCCCAACCCTGGTTCTCATCCTTTTGCAAGAACCCTCCCTGACACATGATTTCTATAAGGGTTTTTGTTTGATAATCTAAGCCATCGTAGAGAATCTGGCACTGACGTCATTTCTCCACACCATGATGAGGGCACTGAGCTAGGAGATCTTTGAATCGCTCAAAGTATTTCCAAAATGGCTCGCTTGGTTCTTGCCTGAATTGCATGATATTTTTCTAATGAGGGTAATTTTGTAAATTGGGTAGAATTTCTTCAAGAAGGCCTTGACAAAATCATCCCATGTCGTGACAGAATCTACCACCAAACTGTACAACCATTTCTTTACTAGGTCCTTCAGGGAAAAGGGAATGAAATGTAACCTAATGACATCGCCTCCTACCTGGGGTATACGCATCATGAGGCACACTTCTTCAAACTCTCTAACAAAGAAGTATGCGTCCTCTGATTCTAAACCATGAAACTTTGGAGAGTGTTGATGAATTGAGGCTTTAATTCAAAATATTTTCATTTGCCTCAGGCAGTTTTATACAAGATGGTAATGAGGTTCTGATCGGGTAAAACCTGTCCTGAAGTGACGCCATCACAGGTTCTGGATGCAAGGGTAAAGAAGTGTCTCTAGTTAATTTAGAAGATACAAGATCTCTTACCCACTCTTGCATTCAGCACACCACAAATAACATAAAAACAACAAACAAATGAAAAGAATAAAAGAAACAAACAAAGAAAGAAAAACAACCACAAAGGCTTAGTCTAAAGTACCTGGACCTAGACGACTCCTAACTGGTCGATTCTCTGAGGGAGGTTGTTGCAGGAACTCGACTACAAGCTAATCGGCCAGGAAAGGGCAAAACTCGGTGGGAGGTAACTGGGCGTGAGCCACGGGCCTTAATTACGCCAAACCACGGAGCTTTCGAGGCTTTGCCTCTCAATCTACTTTCATTAGACACCGATTTTGCAGGAGTATAGTTCTGGCAATTTTCACCCTCGGCTAAACTCTTAGTGAGTCCGAGATGTCCCTAGGGCGAACGTCTATCAATTTTTAGTTAAGGCTTGGGTTATGTGAGTGCACTTGGAGATGATTTTTGGGTTAAGGAAGGGTGATGAAATCCCCACCTTATCTTGTTTATTTGGGATTTTGCCATTAATGTCAATTGTTCAAGTGTACAGTTTATTCACAACAAGCTAATACTCAAAGCGATAAATCACTCCACAATGTTGGTCCTATTCTATATGAATGCACACGTACCTTTTCTCCAGCACTCTTCAATAGAAATTGAAATGAATTGAAATAGACACGTGCCCTAAATGCAAAAGTCTAATCCAAATTTCAATTAAGCAACAAGGGAATTTCTTTTGAGTTTATTACACATGTATAAGGTGAAGCATTCAATGGAACTAAAAAAATTTAGAAAGCAATTTTAGCGGCTTTCGGCAACCCTGCAAATGAGTTTGTTAGTACTTCAATCGGAAAAACTCGCTTTTATACAAATTTTTCCGAGGGCAAATGAATCCTCGTGCGACGTCCTTGGCCACCACTTTCGCTTCCCGTGATAGTAAGCTCCTTGGTACTTCTCCTACACACAAGAACAAAGAAAAATCTTTAGTATCAAACAATAAAGCCGTTCCCTCCCCGGCAACAGCGCCATAATTTGATCGGCAAAAAGCAAACACAAGAATAAGTAAAAAGAGTGTGGGTCGATGTTACTGCTTTTGCGATTCTTCCGTAGTAGCGAAGTGGCTATACGGGTCGTACCCACAAGGAGGAAGAGCGATGGAAGATTGATGCGGTTTCTTTGTTCAAGAAAAGAGAAAGTTCTTTGTTTTAAATAAAGAATTGAAAAATGAAAACAAGTTAGTTTCAAGAATTGTTTGAAAATGATTTGGTAGTTTGTAAAGTTAGATTTTATTAATGGTAAAAATGCATGGCTAATTTTTTACTAAGTGCTCCCACTAATCCCTAACTTCTTGAAGATGTAGCCTCACGATGGATCATAGGCAAGCTTAACCCTTATGCATAGGAACTATTCACGTGAAAATCGAGTGAAAGTTCTTCCTATAACTTAGCTTAACATGACAAAAACATGGACATTCCCTTATCAAGATCCAATAGAAGGCGAGAATAAGGGAAGACACAAGTGCACTAATGGTATCGGTAAGTTAAAAGGAAAATCTCTAACTTACAACAACAAGTAATACACAAACCCATAGATCATTAAAAACCCATTAAGCATGAAATATAAGATAGTAAATACTTGTAGGTAAGTTAGACTTAGGACCTCTTCTTAAGATGTCATAGCTCTCATTTGCACAAGGCTTGTTTGACACTATTGACTCATTTGGGTTATTAATCAAGTTGTTAGAGATTAGTGGGTTAGTAGTTAGTTAGCCATACAATGAGAGAGTTAGTTAGACATGCTTAAGAAAAGAAACAATAAAAGAGAAGAGGTAAAGAGAAGGAGTTACACTAAAACAAGAATGTAGAATCAAATTAAAAAAAACACAAGTAAATGGAAAGAAGAAAGAGAAGTAGTTACTTGTATTAGCTTGTCACCTTCAAATACAACTTATACACACTCTCTCTCTTTCACTTTAATGGCAAAAACTAAAACTAGAAGAAGAAAGAAACTAAAACAACTACAATCCTAAAAATAAGATTACAATAACTTGCTAAAGCTCTGGATATTTTCCAACTAAAGACCCTTGGGGGGGGTACTTATAGGCACCAGGAGAAAGGGGGCCAGGGGGCAACCCCTGGCCCAAAGCTCGGGCGCGCGCGCCCATATGGCCGCTGGGCCATGTAAGGGCGGCGCGCGCCAGAGTTTGGGCAGCGTGCCACCCCTTCTATATTGTACACTTGCACGAATCAAAAATTAAGGTCAAAACCTAACATAACGTAAGGTGGAAAAGTCATTACCCTTCCTTAGCCTAAAAATCACCTCCCCACTCATACAATTCAAGCCTAAATAAAATTTGATAGACGATGGCATCTAGGGACATCTCGAACTCATTTAAGAGATTGACCGAAGGAAAAGTTGTTAGAATTTGACTCTTATCAAATCTGTGTCGAAGGTTGGGGATTGAGAAGCGAAACCTTGAAAAATAATGGTTTGGCATTATTAGGCCCGTCGCACCAGCACAGATACCTCCCACTGATCTTTCCCTTACCTGGCCGATTAACTTGTGGTCAGATTCCTACAATGTACCCCCGTGGACAATCTAACCAGTTAGGAGTCGTCTAGGTCTTGGTCAACCCTTGTATAGGCTTTTTTTTAATTTTTTTCTTATTTGTTTGTTGTTTGATTTTTCTTTTTATAATTATTGTGATAAAATGAAATATAACCAAAAATTTTCTAATCAAATGAATCCATTTTTAACCTCGACCTCATTTGAATCGGATAATTTCAACCTAGCTATGTACAACATAAACCAACAATATAGGTCAGATTGGACTTATCCGACTCAATATGACGCATACCCCCAATTCTATGACAATAATTTTTAAAATAATTTTCACTCTTTACAGAGTTCATAGGAATTCACCTCCCCCAAATTAAATTTTCAATCACATTGTCCACAATATTCATTCCCCGTTTTTGCTTCACATCCTCCTTTTTCTGAACCACCAATTGAAGAAAAATCAGAGTTGCAAAGGAGTTTGAAAGAAATGATAGAGGCCCAAAAATAATTTGAAAACATGGTGGCCTCATCATATCCACAGAATTTCTAAAATTCCTACAGTTCTTTTCCAGAACCACTAAAAGAACAATCATTGTTGAAAAAAACTGTGAAATTCGAGCAAGAGTCCGAGCGACTAATTCAAAATATGGTTGACTTCCAATATCCACCAAATTTTCATATGACTCAAGAATCATGTCATTTTAGAAATCAAGCTTCAATTTGATTATGCCAATCTGAACTTGACCAAAATTAAATTCTTGATATTTTGGCAAGTTATCCATTTCCTGAAACTGAACTCAAAGATGAATGTGAACCTGAGCTTTAATTTAGTGATCTGACTCCAATCCTTGAATCGATATCGACTCTTGTAGTGTTACCTAAACTAAGTAATATTCTTGAGTCAGTTTTGATTCCCATTCCTGAACTTGAAATAATCATTTACCCATTCACATTCCTTCCATGGACGAAAATCAAGATTCAATTCACTACATTCAAATGCCTAAATTTTGAGAACCATCTTGATATTTTGGTAAGTTATCATTTTTCTCAAATTCAACTTGAGCGTGAATGTGATCCTAATCCACAAGTTGGTAATTTCATTTCACTTTTTGATTCAATAATGACTCTGATATCTTTACCAGTTTTTTTCATATTTCGGAGTCAACATTGAATCCTGTACCAGTGCACCATGAAATGAAATCACCAATATTTTATGATCACATTCCGTTAATGGGGAAAGTGTGTGAACATTAATTTTTTGGTTTGGAATTTTGAACCAAATTCGACTCCAATTTTTGAATCTCACTTGATCTAAGTCAGTTTCTCGAGTTGATATTCGTTCCTGCTCCTTTTGAGCCCAAGTCAATTATCTTCGACAATCACACTTCTTTATTAGACAACGGTATTGAACATAATGACTCTAAGTTTAATTTGAAAAATTGGTCATTTGTTGGGCAGAATTTTTTCAATAAGATCATACATTTCTACAACATTTTAATGGGTTGTTTTAAAGAGGTTACTAGGGGTTCTTTCGAGATCCACAATATTTAGATTGGGCTGCATTCGTGGGCCAATCAGACCACCACCGGAACCACCACCATGAGGTAATTTTTCTTCCCTATCCATTTGTTTCCTGCATACACACAGTTACAATGCATTGAGGACAATGCATGAGATAAGTGTCGGGGAGAATTTACTAACGTAGGTTGTTCTAAATTTTCTTTCTTTTACACTTCTTTTTAGAAATTTTTAGAGTTTTTTTGTATAAAACCCTTTTCTTTTCTTTTTATAAAACTTTTTGAAATATGAGAAATAGTTTTGATTTATTTTTAAGAAAGTTAAGAGGATCTTAGGAATTAAGATGACCTAAAATATGAATTCTTAAACCGAGTCAAAATAATAGATCTTGTTTAAATTTTAAGATAAGAATGTAAGATTGGAAAGATAATTTGATCTCAAATTTTTGCCTTAGATTTATGTACTTTACACTTATACAATTTTTCAGGATTGAAACAAAGACTGAAAATATCATATATATATATATATATATATATATATATATATATAAAAATAATGATAAAAATCACTTGTTAAAGATAGGTAGTTATGCCTCAGAAAGCATGATTATTCACGCCTAAAACGGTGGACAAAAATAAAATATTCCCCTTTAGCTTTGTGGCCTTATTTACTCGTGTCCTTAGGCTTGAGAGATGTTTTTGTTGGCCCAGAGACCCTTCACCTTAATTTTGATGATGACAAGCTTATGAAGGTTTGTTTATTAATGATCTTGTGTTTAATAAGTTTCAGATATTGATCAAAGTCCTAGTAGAGATTTGACTTCAACAAGAGATTCACAGTCAAAGTGTTGAAACAAATAAGTGTTGATTCAAGAGCTCACATTGTAAAGATCGCATCAAGCTCTTTGGATCTATTTTGGATCGAGTCATCTTGAAGATGGATATCAACAAGAAGACTTGCATTTAGGTTTGTTTATAGTGTTTAGATCTTGTATAAGGATAGTTAGGATTGATATGCTCAAGTTCACACACACAAAAGTTAAAAATAGTTTTTGGTTTCGGTTTAATCGTTATGGATTTTCTAGAACTTATCTTTCATTTTCATGAATAGATAGAATCAAAAGAAGTTTTACATGGTTTATATATATGTTAGATTTCATCCATATATATCAACGTTTCATATTGATTAAAAACTCACTTTGATATATCTAATTCATCTGTTTCAAGTTTTGTTATTAACAAAACTTAGTTTTGGATTTATTGTCAAAAATATAGATATATCTTTTATATGTATATTGGATTCTACCAATACACACTATACTTCAAAAGTGTTTCTATATCTTGTTTTTGTATTTGAACAAGTTTTTGAGAAATAGTTTTTCATTTTCAAGTCTTCTCAAAAACTTTTGAAGACAAAAATAAAACGAGTTTCTAAAAATACAGTTTTTGGTTTCAAGTTTAATTTCTATGCCTCAAAAATAGTTCAAATTGTGCGTAATATGTGTTGATTCTTAATCAAATATATTTGTATTTCAAGTGCTTACATGAACTTATTTTTGTTAATTTTATGTGATTTTATGGGATTTTATAGGTATAAGACCAAGTTTTCAAATCCAAAATCCTAGCCTGAGACCACTGGCGGTCGACCGACCGATCGACCGGACCAGATCTCGGTCGACCGGGTGATCGATCGATGTGCACAGATACGTGCATACTGTCTTGGCCTAGGGCCGGTCGACCGATCCAGAGAGCTTGCTCTCTGGATCTGGCCCGCATCGATCGACCGGTCGACCGACCAGAGAGTTTACTCTCTGGTTCCACCCTTGGTCGACCGGGCGGTCGACCGACAAGAAAATTACCTTGGGGCGGTCGACTGGCCGGTCGACCGATGCCCCAGTGGTTAGAAATCTGACCTTTGGCGGTCGACCAGACGGTCGACCAACAGGTCAGTTTTGACCTGATCTAGCCCCAACGGCTATATTTTGGGAATCCTATAAATATGGGTTCCTTGGTCTGTTTCTTCAAAAATTTTGAGGGCAATTTTTTTCCACTTCTCCTACATTTTCAGCAAGTTTTCAAAACAAGTTTTAGTGCTAAAATCTATATCTTTATTTGTTTTCAAAGTTTTAGAAAATTAAAGAAAATCAAGTCATTGGGAATTCTATTTTGTTCTTCATTTTATATATCCATAAGAAATTTTCCCAAGTATTTTCTTTGTTCTTTTATTTCAAACACTTTAATTTCTCACATACTTGAGTCAATCAATTCCAATCCTATCTCTAGGATCTTGTTTTTGTGAGAAAATTGTTTGTGATCTTTCAAGTTCACTAAGAGAGATTGTTTGTGATCTTTGTGATCACTAAGTGTAGTTTTCTTTACTTTGTGCTTGGCTAAGTACCCACCTCCGGTGTAGAGGTTTGTGTATTGAGAAAGGAGTTGTGTACTTTCGGTATAGAGTTGTAATTTCTCAGTGGAGGTCCTTTTGTGGAAGGTCCTGTGTGGACGTAGGGGAAATCCTTCTGTATGAAGGCGGGACGTAGAGTAGTGGCTCGAACTTCAAAACATATCTTTATGTTTGCATTTGATCTACTATCTCTCAACTCTATCTCTCTTATATCTTGCATTACTTTATATTGTTCATATTCATATGCTAGATATAGTTTGTGTGCCTATACTTGTATTCAACCAAGAGAGAATTAAAGCACCTCAATTTTTAGTCTAGAGGAATCTAGAGGAGTACTTCCAGTGCCCTTCACGGGGATTCGGGCTCACTCTTGGTTACACATAGTGTATTTGCTATTAAGTTTTTAATTCTGTATCATTTGTCCTAGATTAGCTAGTACACCCATTCACCCCGTCTAGGTGTAATTCAATTGGTATCAAAGCCTACGCTCCTGATATTCGGTTTAACCACCTAAGAGTGAGATCCTTGGATAGCTAATCTAGTATTGTATTTGCACACATATAGTTTATACACTCATAAATATTCTTGCCCCTCCCACGTATGATGTTTTTAACATTGACATGTGGAAGTTTAAGATGAGTGTTGGCCCAAAGGCCTATCACCCTAGTTTTGATGATGATCAACTCATGAAGTTATGATACTAATGATCTTGTGTTTAATTAGTGACAGATTCATTATCAAGATCTTAGTAGGTGCATAGCTCAACAAAGGATAATATGTCAAGATTTGGAGCTAGCACGGTGTGATCCAAAGTGCTTTTGGATCAAGCTTGGACCAAGTCAAGAAGATGAGAAGACTTCAAGGAAGACTTCAAGATCAAGACTTGTGTCTAGGTATAAGATTTTTATGTTTTAGATAAAATGTAAAGGATAGAATAGTGGTGGATTGCTCAAGTATACCATGCACACACACTCTTGATTTAGTTGTCTTTTCATAAAAGATTTTTTAATTTAGAAAAGATTTTTTCTTTGTGACAAAATACTATTTGGATTTTGGTTTTAATGTATACATATCCTTTAACCAAAACCAAGTTTTATGCTTAATATCAAAAACATAGATATTTCATCTTGATTGTGTAGTGGATCATATCCATACACACTATGCCTTAAAATGAACTATAATATCTTGTTTTTGTATTTTGAAGATGTTTTGAAAAAATAAAGTTTAGAAAACATGTTTTGGAAAATACAGTTTTTATCATGAGCCAAATATTTTCAAGTTATAAAAATAGTCCAATCTTTTATAACATGCCTTGATTTTGTGCAAGCATGTTTGTATATCAAAGTATATTGGTTAAACTATTTTTGTAGATTTTTAAGTATTTATGGGATTTTATTAGAGCCAAAAAGACTAACCTTTTAATCCCAGAAAAACAGTTTCCAGGCTTCAGCAAGTCGACTGTATAGTCGACTTGGCCTGAAGTCGGTCGACCGGGCTCGGTCGACCGACGTGCACAGATGTGTACGCCTTTGTGCACTGGAGGACGGCCGACCGTACGGGTCGACCGCTCCAGAGAGCTCTGCTCTCTAGAAAGTTCGGCCGACCGTACGGGTCGACCGACAGAGAGTTAGACTCTCAGCTCCAGTGGGTCGGTCGACCCAGGGGGTCGACCGTGGCTCCAACGGTCTGATTTCTGACCGTTGGCGGTCGACCGCACGGGTCGACCGGCAGCTCTGACAGATCCCAACGGCTATATTTTTCTGGCCTATAAATTTGGGGTTTGGTCATTGTTTTGAGCTAAGATTTTGGAGACTCTTAGAGCCAGTTTTTCCCATTCATTCCAGAGGTTTTTCTCCACAAAATAGAGAGCAAATATTTCCTATCTAAAGAGAAGATTTTAACAAGAGTGTTTAAAGTGATTTTTTGAGTTTTTCACCATAGCTTTCATCCTTGTTTTCTCACACAAACACTTGAGCTTTCCATTGCTATATCTACCTATAGGAGTGTTGTAGTGAGATAGTTTTTAGGTGATCAAAGTGTTTGATCACCAAAGACTTGTTCTTTGTTTCTTTGAGGAGACGGGCAAGTGTGCTCGTGGTGGTTTAGAGTTCTTGTGTGAACTCGGTGGTTTGAGGTGCGGCCTCGGCGAGCTAGTGAGCTTGCGTGTGTACGGGACTAGGGAGTCCGAGGGCTTGTAGGTGTTGCGGCACCGAGGAGAGATCCATTGGGATCTTGCATAGTGGAAATCCTTCGTGTGTCGAAGGCGGGGATGTAGAGCAAGTGTGCTCGAACCTCGAAACATACCCTTGTGTTTACGATTGCCATTTCTCTCTCTCTCTCTCTCTCTCTCTATATCTCCTTACTTATATCTTGCATTCAATTATAGTGTTAATCTTTATATGCATGATATATTCCTTGTGCTCATATTGATATACTTGCGTGGGATTGTTGCTAACACTTGTATTCAACCAAGAGAGCCAACGCGGCACCTCAACCCATTCAAGGGGAATCTAGAGGAGTTTGTCCAGAGCCCTTCACGGGGAATTCGGCAACACTCTTTGGTTATACGTGGTGTTTAGTGTAAAAGTTTTAACTAGGTCATAATTAGTTTTAGCTTCCGCATCATTTGGCATTAAGTGACCATTAGATTAGCCATCACCTATTCACCCCCCCTCTAGGTGAACTTACAATTGGTATCAGAGCTTGTACTCTGATTTGGGTCTAACAACCTAGAGTTAAAGATCCTCATTTTAGGCTAATCACAATATTTGTACACACCATGGACTTCATGTCACCACCCACCTTTGACATTCTTAACAGCCAAATTTGGAAGGTTAAGATGTCTTTGTACCTCAAAGCCTTAGGCATTCATGTTTATCTTGCCACTACTAATAATGCATATTGTTTAGATGGTAAGAATTTTGAGGCTAATGCAAAAGCCCTTCATGCTATCAAGTCAACCCTAAATGATGATTATTTATCTAGGGTTTCTAATGTTGAATCGGCTTTTGTAGCTTGGAACATCATCACCTCTCTTGGCGAAAAGGATCTATATTATGCCGGGAGCGATTCAGACGTTGGAAGCGACACCTCCAACGTATGCTATATGGTCCAAGGGGATAACCCCCTTGAGGTAAACACCGAATCCGATGATGAAGACATGTCATATGATGAGCTTACTACCTTTTGTCATCTTGTGCTTGAAAAATATGACATGCTTAAAAAGAAGAATAAAAATTGAAAAAGGACATTGCTTGCATGCATATAGAACAAGATTCATTTAAATCTAACATTGCATGTTTAGAAAAAGATAACAAAAATTTGAAGAAGAATTTTGATGCCATGCTTAATGAAAAAGGTTCATTAGAAAATAAAATGGCATGCTTAGAAAAAGAAAATAAAGATTTGAAAAATGAGAATATTTCCTTGCTTGCAAAATTGAATGATTTATGTGAAGGAAACACTATTTTGAAAAATAAAGTTGATTTGGTAGAAAAACAAAAAGAAGTTATTTTTCAAGAAAATAAATCTTTGAAAAGAAAAATTTGTGAAAAAGATTTTTGTTTCACAAAAGAAAAAGAAAAATGATCATATATCTCATCATGCTTTACATGCCACACCAATGAGATAAATATGTTGAAAAATAAAATAAATAGTTTGAGCTCTAATTTGAGCACATGTGCATTCAATCATACTAGATTGGAGTCTATGTTTTCAAAGAAACAAACTCCATCCCTTCATGCACATCATCATGCTTATGTTGCACACCATGATCATACACACACACATAAGCATACTAAGGTGTACGTATGTACACATTGTGACCGCAAAGGCCATTTAGCAAAATTTTGTTATGATAAGATTAATGCTTTCAATTTTGCTAATAAAAGATTTGGGTTCCTTACAAGACTAACCCCAAAGGACCCAAGAAAATATGGGTACCAAAACCCCTACCATTTGCTTTTGATGTAGGTGAGGGCTCTTACAAGACGTGAGAGGATTGGTGCCTTGGTAGTGGATGCAATGGACTTGATGGACATACATTTGGATGCATCACTATCAAGGAGCTTTGGTGGGACAACTACCATATTTGGAGCTTTGGAGTTGGTAAAAATTTCTAAACTCCTACTTTTTATGTACATGCTTTTAATTTCATATATCTTATAGCATGTTCATATTGTTGTGTGCTTCATGTGGTATTTACATGCTTAGATGTAGAATGTGTCAAACTTGCATGTATACATATACAAATAGTGAATTACAATTGATTCATATATAATTGAACTTCATGCTCATTTGTATCCACTATATGCATATGTATAGACTAGTTTTGATGATTCTCTTTTATACATGTTTTTGCCTTATTTTTATGCTTACTTCATGTATATATATTCTTAATTCAAATCTAATAAATATACATGTATACCCGTGAGTCTCTTGCCTTCATGCAAACATCATTAATAGACTCTTTTAGATTTGGGATATGTATGTGTATTGTTAGGATTGGATTAATCATACATATACCATGAAGATTAGTTTTGATGAAAAATGATTTTTCGTTAAAAATGTGACTTATGATCTTTTTGAGCTTCATTGACTATTTTCATAAAAATGCTATTTACATGATCGTTTAACACTCACACTTTTGTTAAAAAAAAAAACATTTTGAGCCTTATACACCATGAGTGCTTAAATTTTTATGTATCTAGTTATGTTTATAAAAAACATAAGATTTGATATATTTGAAGGATCTTTAACTAGTTTTTCAAAAATAATTTATACTAGTTATTTATTCTTCAAATAATTTTTAAAATTGACACATGATTCTAATTTTCTCAAAATTTATTTGATGCTTCATGATTTGAATATTAGTTTATATGTTAGTTTTTGTCAACACTAGGATTTATACTTGAACATATTGTGGGTCACAAATAAATCTATTTATATTTGTGCTTGAATGCTTATTTGAACCCATGAAATGTGCTTGTATTGCTTGGTTTTGATGATACATACATTTTTAAACTTGTATTCCCACTTCTTGGATTTGATTTATGATCATGTGTTTTCATTTCATGTATATGTGTATTTTGCCAAACTTTAAGATATACATGTATACCTCTTGAGTCATTTGCCTTTCATGCAAATCTATATATATGGACTCAATTGTATTTAAGAGATATGTATGTATACTTATTGTGTTGTCAAAACATACATATATCTTGAAATATAAATTTTGTTTTTAATAAAAAAATGTGTGATGATTTAAAGGAATATTGAGATTAATTGACATTTTTGCTTTGTTCCTTGCTTGAAGGATTTCGTACTAGTTTTAAAACATTTTCATATTAACTAGTGCAAATTCTTCATATGGTAGAGTATATAATAAGCTTACTCTTAAATTGGTATCATTGGATATTTTCAATTGGTATCAATATGATTTTTATATACTCATATTTTGATTGTATGTATGAATGCTCTCAAATTCAAATTATATCAATTTCTATTGGTATTCTCTTTTCATACATATATGTGTTATTTGTGCTTAGTTAAAATTGTCTTAGATATTTAAAGCACATGTATATGCTAAGCTTAATTCAACTTTCAATTGGTAATTTTTAAAGCTTATGCAACATGTTTTCAAAAATTGATATCAAAATAAAAAAATATGTTGATTTGATATCTCAAAATGTGTTTTATTAAGAAAAGTTCAAAATTTTAAAGAAATATTCAAAAATTTTGACTTGTATTGCCTATATGCAAGGAGAGCTTAACATCTCTCTTACATATAGATTCATGTTGAGTATATTATAAATTGAGGAGCTTGACAACTCTTCTTTATATGATATACGTGTGTAGGGGGAGCTTCACATCTCCTCTTATGCATTACATATATGTGTTATGTGAGTTAGAGCTTGTCATCCTTCTTCATGTAATGCATATGTGTAGGGAAGCTAACTTAGCGTCTTCCTCTTCATAAATGTATATCGCATATAAATCTTTATTGATTGATTTGTGTTACCCCTTCTTGATCTCTTTGCTTTTGACAAAAAGGGGGAGAAAATTTTTGTTTGATTTGATTTTACTTTGAACCCTTTGTTGATGAGTGACAAAAAGGGGGAGAAGTATTTGAGTTTATATGAGTTTATATGCATGTTTTCATTGCTTAAGGGGGAGAAGTATTGATCTTCCTTGTTAGTTATGCATATATGTTTTGTATTGCAAATAGGAGAAAAAGATTTTGATTTATGCTTGTTGTATGTTTTATCTCCATACTTGCATACATATTCATGTGCCTCATTGCCATATCTATTATTTTGTGTTATGCATGAGTTAAGGGGGAGCTTCTTTGAAGCTTTACTTTAATCCATGCATATATAACTTCATGAGTTTTGTCATCATCAAAAAGGGGGAGATTGTTGGCCCAAAGGCCTATCACCCTAGTTTTGATGATGATCAACTCATGAAGTTATGATTACTAATGATCTTGTGTTTAATTAGTGACAGATTCATTATCAAGATCTTAGTAGGTGCATAGCTTAACAAAGGATAATATGTCAAGATTTGGAGCTAGCACGGTGTGATCCAAAGTGCTTTTGGATCAAGCTTGGACCAAGTCAAGAAGATGAGAAGACTTCAAGGGAAGACTTCAAGATCAAGACTTGTGTCTAGGTATAAGATTTTTATGTTTTAGATAAAATGTAAAGGATAGAATAGTGGTGGATTGCTCAAGTATACCATGCACACACACTCTTGATTTAGTTGTATTTTCATAAAAGATTTTTTAATTTAGAAAAGATTTTTTCTTTGTGACAAAATACTATTTGGATTTTGGTTTTCATGTATACATATCCTTTAACCAAAACCAAGTTTTATGCTTAATATCAAAAACATAGATATTTCATCTTGATTGTGTAGTGGATCATATCCATACACACTATGCCTTAAAATGAACTATAATATCTTGTTTTTGTATTTTGAAGATGTTTTGGAAAAACAAAGTTTAGAAAACATGTTTGGAAAATACAGTTTTTATCATGAGCCAAATATTTTCAAGTTACAAAATAGTCCAATTTTTTATAACATGCCTTGATTTTGTGCAAGCATGTTTGTATATCAAAGTATATTGGTTAAACTATTTTTGTAGATTTTTAAGTATTTTATGGGATTTTATTAGAGCCAAAAAGACTAACCTTTTAATCCCAGAAAAACAGTTTCCAGGCTTCAGCAAGTCGACTGTATAGTCGACTTGGCCTGAAGTCGATCGACCGGGCTCGGTCGACTGACGTGCACAGATGTGCACGCCTTTGTGCACTGGAGGACGGCCGACCGTACGGGTTGACCGCTCTAGAGAGCTCTGCTCTCTGGAAAGTTCGGCCGACCGTACGGGTCGACCGACAGAGAGTTAGACTCTCAGCTCCAGTGGGTCGGTCGACCCAGGCGGTCGACCGTGGCTCCAACGGTCTGATTTCTGACTGTTGGCGGTCGACCGCACGGGTCGACCGGCAGCTCTGACAGACCCCAACGGCTATATTTTTCTGGCCTATAAATTTGGGGGTTTGGTCATGTTTTGAGCTAAGATTTTGGAGACTCTTAGAGCCAGTTTTTCCCATTCATTCCAGAGTTTTTCTCCACAAAATAGAGAGCAAATATTTCCTATCTAAAGGGAAGATTTTAACAAGAGTGTTTAAAGTAATTTCTTGAGTTTTTCACCATAGCTTTCATCCTTGTTTTCTCACACAAACACTTGAGCTTTCCATTGCTATATCTACCTATAGGAGTGTTGTAGTGAGATAGTTTTTAGGTGATCAAAGTGTTGTGATCACCAAAGACTTGTTCTTTGTTTCTTTGAGGAGACGGGCAAGTGTGCTCGTGGTGGTTTAGAGTTCTTGTGTGAACTCGGTGGTTTGAGGTGCGGCCTCGACGAGCTAGTGAGCTTGCGTGTGTACGGGACTAGGGAGTCTGAGGGCTTGTAGGTGTTGCGGCACCGAGGAGAGATCCATTAGGATCTTGCATAGTGGAAATCCTTCGTGTGTCGAAGGCGGGGATGTAGAGCAAGTGTGCTCGAACCTCGAAACATACCCTTGTGTTTGCGATTGCTATTTCTCTCTCTCTCTCTCTATCTCCTTACTTATATCTTGCATTCAATTATAGTGTTAATCTTTATATGCATGATATATTCCTTGTGCTCATATTGATATACTTGCGTGGGATTGTTGCTAACACTTGTATTCAACCAAGAGAGCCAACGCGGCACCTCAACCCATTCAAGGGGAATCTAGAGGAGTTTGTCCAGAGCCCTTCACGGGAATTCGGCAACACTCTTTGGTTATACGTGGTGTTTAGTGTAAAAGTTTTAACTAGGTCATAATTAGTTTTAGCTTCCGCATCATTTGGCATTAAGTGACCATTAGAGTAGCCATCACCTATTCACCCCCCTCTAGGTGAACTTACAATGAGTGCATACCCAAAAGTTCTAAGTTTGCATGTGTACCTTGCCTTTACCAAGAAATCACACTTTGGTAATGACAAGTATTTAGGAGCTAATGCACAAGCCATAGATCCACTTAAGCAAACACTTAGCAAAGAGCATCTTTCTATTAATTCTCATCATGATTCCGCTTTTGAAGTATGGAATACTTTGACCTCTCCTGAGCTACAAACGATAAAATATGTGGAGAAGAAATCTAATGGAGATGAATCTGATCAAGCTTGCTTCATGGTCTAAGAGATTGACTCCCTTGAGGTAAAATCAGACACTCAACTAGATGATAGTGCTAGTTCTTCATGTGATGATAATGCTATGGATGCCCATGCTTTAAATGAAGAACTTTCATTATTTTGTGAAAACTTGTTAAATAAATATAAACTTTTAAAAAAGAAAAGTTTTGAATTAAAAGAAGAAAATAAAAATTTGTTTTCTAAACTTGATATAGTTTTGCAAGAGAGGGTTGAGATTTTAATGAAGTGACTAGTTGAAATCCCAACTTGACCTTGACCTGAAAGAAAATGAATTTTTGAAAAATAAAAATGATTTGATCTTATTTTGAAGAAAAATGAGGTTTTGTCTTCAAAACTAGATTTTATTTTAAAAGAGAATGATGTTTTGAAAAACAAATTGTTTTAATGTCAAAAGAATTGGATTTAGTTTCAAAGAAAAATATTTCTTTGAAAAATTATTTTTCTTCTCGTGTTTCTCATATTTCTAGTGCTCCATCTACTAGTGATAAATATGTTGCATGTTCCACTTCTTTTTCAATCATTAAAAATGATATTTGTATTTAAAAAAAAGTGTAAATTGTTTGGGCTCCACTTTGAGCTATTATGGTATGGATCACAAAAGATTGGAGTTCACGTTTCGCAAGAAACATGCTCCACCTATGCATGCACATAAATCACGGCATACACATGCTCATCATGCTCACACACATGATTTGTATGCTCATGTGTACACTTGCATACATTGTAGACATACGGGCCACCTTGCAAATTTTGTTATGATAGGATTAACAATTTAAATTTTGCAAATAAGTTTGTTTGGGTTAGGAAAGGTGCTAACCCTCTTAGACCCAAAAAAGTATGGGTACCAAAATTCACCCCTATTTAATTTGTTGTAGGCGTGGGCTCTCACAAGACGTGAGAGTGTTGGTGCCATGATGGTGGATGCGGTCCAAGCCTAAAGATCATATCTATGAATGCATCACTTTCAAGGGATGTTTAGATGGGAAGAACCACCATGATTTTGGAGACCTAAAGACTAGTTCATATAGTTTGGTAACTATCTCTAAGCTCTTATTTTTGTATGTATTAATATTGATATTTTAACATTATTGATTTTCATACTCATTATGTTTAAATGAAATGTCTATCATACTTATGATATACATAGATAGTCTTTGAAATACGCCCATGTTCATATGGATTCATATTTTTGTGTTCTCATTTTAGTTTAGCTATTGTGTATATCCTACTTCTAAAATACGTGCATTTAACCTAATGATCATATTTGTTTTATTTTTGCGCTTCATGTTTTGATTACTTATTTTAGATGTAAATCCCATTAAAACTTGTATTTATGCTTGTACAACTAGTGAGCCACATTTGATTATTATGTGTTTGTACTTTATTGCTCATTTGTACTCATTAGATATACTTGTATAATCTTGTTTTGATAATTCTTGCATTTTAACTTGTACTCCCTATTTTTGTACATATTTTCATAAAATGTGTGCTTCATGTATATGTTAATTTAGTTTAAAACTAATAGTTATACATGTCATCCTAGAGTCACTTGCTTTTCATACAATATTCTTTTATTGTCTTGCTTATGTTTGAGATATGTATGCATATTTTTAGTTTCGATAAAACATACATATATTTTGAAGCTTGTTTTATTTTTGATAAATTAAAATTTATGATTTTTGATAATTTCATTTCAATTGAGCTTCAATGCCTTATTTTCATGATTCTGTTAATTATATGATTTTTGTACACTCTATATCTTATGTTTTCTCATTATTTTGATTCATAAGAACCATATGCGCTTTATCGATTTTTGAGTGCCATTCTCGTGTAGTTTTCATATATTATGGAATATATATTTACTTTATTCCTTGCTAGAAGGATTTCGTACTAATTTTTAAAATCATCATAAAACTAGTTTCGTTATTCTTCAAATTGGTAGAGTTTTCAAATATGTTAAAACTATTTTCAAATCATATCTTTGAAAACCTCTACCAACCCAAGGGCGGTTGGATGGGCGACAATGTCATGTATACTCTTAATTGAATATCTCTCAAACATGTGCATGAACAGGGTGGTAGGTATGAGTTATACATATTTTAATGAAAATTTATTTTTGTATACTCATGTTCTCTATATATGTATGGATCATATCTAAATTGATATTATATTGATCTTATCATACATACATATAGATGTTTTTGTGCTAAGATTAACAATATTTATCTATATACTTTTAACGCAAATTGATTTCATACTAAGCTTGATTTAATTCTTGATGATAATTGATATCTTTACAAGTTTATGTATTATTTTTATTAGTATTTCATAAAGGGGGACAAAGATTCTTGATTTATCTTTCAATTAGTTTTATTTTCAATTGGTATCTTACTCTCAATCTTTATGATGAAAAATATTTTATTTTGATATATGCTAACATTTTCAATATTGGTATCAATAATCTTGCATTGGTATTATTTTCAATTTGGTATCTATATTATAAAATGATTATAGTATTTACCCAAAAATTTTGTTTTTACTTTCAATGGTATCATGTCTTTCTATTAGTATCCATTAGTAAATATTATTTTTATTTTCAATTGGTAAAAAGAATGTTTCTCTTTCAATTGGTTTTCTTTCAATTGATAGTTTTTATTGGTATTAAAATTTTTGTTTTAAAATATGTTTATTGGTATTGTTTATTTGTCTTCACCCATTTGTTGATGAGTGATAAAAAGGGGGAGAAAGATTTAAGATTATATATGCATATTTTATTTAGTGTTTATGCATATATATACATATATATATATATATATATATATATATATATATATATTATATATATATATATATATATATATATATATATATATATATATATATATATATATAATATATATATATCTTGTTTTTATTTGATATCTTGAGCCTATATTGCATATCTTATTGTTGTTTTTTGTTGGAATATTGAGCTACATTGAATATCTTTATGTGTTTATTGATTATGCAAAAGTTAAGGGGAGCTTCTATGAAGCCTATCCTTAATAAATGCATATATAACCTTATAAGTTTTGTCATCATCAAAAGGGGAGATTGTTGGCCCAGAGGCCCTTCACCTTAGTTTTGATGATACCTAACTTACGAAGGTTTGTTTACTAATGATCTTGTGTTTAATAAGTTTCAGATATTGATCTAGATTTTAGTATAGATTTGACTTCAATAAGAGATTCACAGTCAAAGTGTTGAAGCAAACAAGTGTTGATTTAAGAGCTCACATCGTAACGATCGCATCATGCTCTATGGATCGAGTTTGGATCGAGTCGTCTTGAAGATGGAGATCGACAATAAGACTTGTATTTAGATTTGTTTATAGTATTTAGATCTTGTGTAAGAATAGTTAGTCTTGATATGATCAAGTTCACACACACACAAAAGTTAAAAATAGTTTTTAGTTTCGGTTTAATCGTTTTGGATTTTCAAGAACATATCTTTCGTTTTCATGAATAGATAGAATCAAAAGAAGTTTTACATGGTTTATATATATGTTAGATTTCATCCATATACATCTATGTTTCATATTGACTAAAAACTCACTTTGACTTATCTAATTCATGTGTTTCAAGTTTTATTATTAACAAAACTTAGTTTTGAATTTATTGTCAAAAATATAGATATATCTTTTATATGTGTATTGAATTCTATCAAAACACACTATGCTTCAAAAGTGTTTCTATATCTTATTTTTGTATTTGAACAAGTTTTTGAGAAATAGTTTTTCATTTGATGTCTTCTCAAAACTCTTGAAGAAAAAAATAAAACGAGTTTCTGAAAATACAGTTTTTAATTTCAAGCTTAATTTCTATGCTACAAAAATAGTTCAAATTGTGTGTAATATGGGTTGATCCTTGATCAAATATATTTGTATTTCAAGTGCTTACATGATCTTATTTTTATTGATTTTATGTGATTTATGGGATTTTATAGGTATTAAAAAAATCAAGTTTTCAAATCTAAAATCTCAGCCTGAGACCACCGGCAGTCGACCGACCGGTCGACCGGACCAGATCTCGGTCGATCGAGCGGTCGACCGATATGCACAGATACGTGCACATTGTCTTGGCATTGGGCCGATCGACCGACCGGTCGATCAACCAGAGAGTTCACTCGCTGGTGCTGGCCTCAGTCGACCGGCGGTCGATCGACAGGCAAATTGCCTTGGAGCGGTCGACCGACAGCCCCAACGGTCAGAAATCTGATCGTTGGCTGGTGATCGGGCGGTCGACCGATAGGTCAGTTTTGACCTGATCTAAACCCTAACGGCTATATTTTGGGAATCCTATAAATATGGGTTCCCTTGGCCCTTTTCTTGAAAAAATTTTGAGAGCAAATTTTTTCTACTTCTCCTAAGGTTTCAGCAAGTTTTCAAAACAAGTTTTTGTGCTAAAATCTCTAACTTTTATTTTTTTTAAAGTTTTGAAAAATCAAAGAAAATCAAGCCTTTGGGAATTTTATTTTGTTCTTCATTTTATATATCCATTAAGAAGTTTCCCAAGTATTTTCTTTGTTGTTTTATTTTCAAACACTTTGATTTCTCACATACTTAAGCCAATCAATTCTAATCCTATCTCTAGGAACATATTTTTGTGAGAAAATTGTTTGTGATCTTTCAAGATCACCAAGAGAGTTTGTTTGTGATCTTTGTAATCACTAAGTGTATTTTCTTTACTTTGTGCTTGGCTAGGTGCCCACCTCTTGTGTAGAGGTTTGTGTATTGAGAGATGAGTTGTCTACTCCAGTTTAAAGTTGTAATTCCTCAGTGGAGCTCCCTTTGTGGAAGGTCCTGTGCGGACATAGTGAAAATCCTTCTGTGTGAAGGCGGGGACGTAGAGCAATGGCTCGAACCTCGAAAAATATCTTTGTGTTTGCGTTTGATCCACTATCTCTTAACTCTATCTCTCTTATATCTTGCATTGCTTTATATTGTTCATATTCATATGCTAGATATAGTTTGTGTGTGTCCACACTTGTGTTCAACCAAGATAGCTTATTAAAGCACCTCAACTCTAAGTCTAGAAGAATCTAGATGAGTAATTCCAGAGCCCTTCACGGGAAATTTGGGCTCACTCTTAATTACATATAGTGTATTTGCTATTAAGTTTTTAATGTCGCATTATTTGTCCTAGATTAGCTACTACACCTATTCACCGCCCTCTAGGTGTATTTTAGTTTTCTCATCTGGTTCCCTAAAACCATCACGTTGGGAGTACTAAAGGCTTACAACCCGAGTAAGCTAGAAAACCTAAAAAAACTAAAAAAAAAGAAAAAATTTGATATAAATAAATGGCATGAAGTTAGAGTCGATATCCCAAAATTTTCGCTATTCAAAAGTGCATATTTTCAAAAGATTTTTTATGAAAGATCAATAATCGATTCAATTTTAAATTCTTACATTTAATTTATAACAAGATTTTTTTTATTTAGACTTAGTTTAAGAAAGAATAATTTGTGGTTCACCTATGACCTTGGATCGCTTAAATTTTTGTAGAAATATTTTAATACTTTTTTCTATTTCAAAATGCATTTTCAAAATACTAACATTTAATTTCTTTCTTTATGGATTTTGTGGGTGTAATCCGCTAAAAACCCTTAGGAGACAAAACTCCTCCTCTAGGAAAACTTAAAAATTTAACAGCTTATTGTACATGCTCAGTGCAATCGTGTCACTTGCAAAAATGGTGTAATAATTTTCTTAGTTTTTCTGTTTTGCTGGGGAAGAGCAAAAGATAAGTGTGGGGTTGTGATTGATTTCTATATTTGCATATTTCATACCACATTTTCATACTTATTCTATATAAAATTTTGCTAAATAATGGCTTTCTTGCGAGTTCCTAGGTCCCTGGTATAAGGTGAAGAAGAACCCAAAACTCTAATTTATTTGGGGATTTTTAAAGCCTAGAAGAAGCCCAAGCCTTTGTAGCCCAATCTGCTAATTTTGGAAATAGAAAATAAGAAATCAGAAGTCAATACACTACCCATACCTCTAGTACCAGACCCCTACCCTGGCGCTGCCCTTCTGGCCATAGCATGGCCGCGGAAACGCAGCCATGGCCGCGTTTTCACGGCCATGCTGTGGAATCGTGCGTCGAGCTTCGACGCACTACTCCGTACAGCTCCCCTGTGCCCTTTTTTGCTTTTAAATACCCAGTGTTGAGCAGATTCTCAGAGAGAGGAGTTTGGAAAAGAGTTTTTAGGGAGTTTTTAGAGTAGTTCTCTTTCTTTAGTTTAGGTTAGTTGTTCTTCTTTTTTCTCTTTTGTATTTTTCATTTCTTGTAGATCATGTAATAGGGAGAGAGTAGTACATAAGATGAAAGCAAGAGTTTTTATAATGGAAGGTGATATTATATGAAAGATTCTCTCTTTATCTCTCCTTGTTTTCTTCTCTCTAACTCCTTTTACATGCTTAGCTAATTTTCTCTCATGGCAACTAACTGTTAGCCCAAAGGCCTTCCACTCTAGTTTTGATGATGATTAACTCATGTAGTTATGTGTACTAATAATCTTGTGATTTTAGTTTCAGATCATTAATCAAGATATTAGTTGGTGATTAGCTTCAACAAGATGATTTGGAAGCTACCCACATGTTGATTCAAGAGCCCGAGTGTCAAAGATCATATATAGCACTTGCTCGATGGATCAAAGAGTTTATGGATCGAGTCGGCTTGGAGATTGCGCTCTACAAGAAGACATCGGTACCATAGTTTAGTTTTGGGTTTAGATCCTAATTGTAAAGATTAGAATAGTATGATAAGCTCAAGTTCACAACACACACGTATCATGTTTTGGTTTTCAGTTTTTGGTTTAACCGATCTTGGTTTGCATGAATAGATATTATATCAAAACAAGTTTACATGGTTTAATGTATATTAGATTTGTTCTATATACATGCATGCTTCAACTCTTAGACAAACTTACTTTGATATACCTATTTCATGAGTTTTAGGTTTTGTGTTTTAACAATACTTAATTTTGGAATTAAGGACAAAAACTATGATATGTATATGTTTCATGTATATTGGATTTCTATCCATATGCATCATGTTTCAAATGTTTAAATATCATGTTTTTGTATTTGGATGAGTTTTAGACAAAATGTATTTTCTATTCAAGAATCCAAGTTTTAGAAAATACAAGGTTTGGTTTTTGGTAAAAATGAAAAGACATAAAAATAGTTTTAATTGCTTGATATTTGAGTCAAAACTTTTATCACATGTTTATATATCAATGCAATTTGACAAAACTATTTTTGGGGATTTTTAGTAGTTTATAAGAATTTATTGGATATTTATTTCCCCAGATTTCTGACCTGTTTTGGTGTCTGCCAGGCTGGTCGGTCGACCAGTACGGTCGACCGCACCATGTAGCCGGTCGACCATATGGGTCGACCGACGTGCACAGAAACGTGCACGCTGGCTACACTTGTAGCCGGTCGACCGCGCCGTCGACCGACTGAGAGCAGTTGCTCTCTGTTTGTTTGGGTCGACCGGGCCGGTCGACCGGCAGCTGTCGACGGTCAAAAATTGACCGTTGGACGGTCGACCGTGCGGTCGACCGGCAGGGTATTTCTGGCAGTTCTGCTGCCAACGGCTATTTTCCAGATTTGTTTATAAATACCCCATTTGCAAGAGTTTTTCTCTAAGATTTTTTGTGCGAATTTTTCCATACTCTCTGGTGTTTTTGCTGCAATCAAAAGAAGTTTTTGGACTTGAATTGAACATTCTTTTTGGTGTTTTTGCTAGGGTTTGGAAAATCAAAGAAGTGGTTTTTGGGAAAAGCTTTTGATTGAACTTCACCATCTTGATTTCTATTGTTTTCCCAAGGATTTTTCTTTGTGATTCTGATTTCCATTCCATTGGTTTTCTCCACACTTGAGCTACAATCTACTATCTTTTCTATAGGATTTTTGTGTGGGAGAAAGAGATTGTTTGTGGTTGTTGTATTGACCACCAGTTGTAAACCCAATCTTTGTTTGGCTTTGTGCCTTTGGGTAGTATCCCTCAAGTGGTGAGGTGATCCTTGTTTGCTTTGTGCTAATCCCTCAAGGTGTGAGGTGATTGTTGTTGGCTTGGTGCTTTTGCCTCAAGTGGAGGTTGTGATTGTGTAACTGGGTACTCCTGTGGAGTTGGGTACTCTAGCTAGTGGATTAGAAATCCTTCTGGGTGAAGGCGGGATGTAGAGCTGGGTGCTCGAACCTCGAGAACATATCTTGGTGTTTGCGTTTGATCTATTGGCTCTCTCTCTATCTCTCTCTTTACTTTATGCCTTGCATTTCTATTCATATTGCTCATTCATATTTGCTTGACTTGGTTGTGTGTGCATCACTTGTTGATCACACTTGAGTGCTCATTGCATTAAGTTTTAAAATTCCGCATTTAGTTCATAGATTAGCTATATCACCTATTCACCCCCCTTCTAGGTGACTTCAATTGGTATCAGAGCTAGCGCTCCTGATATTTAGGTTTAACCACCTAGGAGTAAGATCTTGATTTGCTAATCTTCATTTGCATTGTTCATTTGCACACATATAGTTGCACTTATGGCTAGCCTCCCATGTTTGACCATTTTAGACTTGATGCTTGGAAGGCTAATATGACTAAACGTTTAAAAGACCTAGGACATCTAGTTTATCAAGCCATTACCATAGAATCCCTCCCAAATAATAGCAAGCATAAGAAGGCCAATGCATTAGCACTTAGAGCACTTAGAGCATCTCTAAATGAATTTCTTTTACCCGTTTTTGATCACTATGATTTGGCTTTTACAGTTTGGAGCATCTTGACGTCTCCCGAGCTTCCAAGGATAATTAACAAGATGAGGAGATCTAAGAGAGAAAAGTCCGAAGAGCAATGCCTCATGGTCCAAGGGAAGAACTCCCTTGAGGTACAATCGGACTCTCAAATAGTGATAGCTCTAGTTCCTATTGTCATGGATGTTTGAAGTTCAAACTTTAAATATGGAACTTGTTCAAAAGCTTAAAAACTTGTTGGAAAAACATGATTTGTTGAAAGATGATAATCTTGTTTTGAAAAATGAATTAAAAGATTTATGCTCTAATTTTGAATTGATGTTGCAAGAGAAGGAAGAGATTGCAAGTGAACGTGACTCACTTAAATCTCAACTCGAACTTGCTTTAAAGGAAAATGAATTTTTGAAAAACAAAAATGATTGTGATGATGTTGTAAAGCACAATGAGATTTTATCTTCTAAATTGGATCTTGTTTTTAAAGAAAATCTCACTTTGAAAAATGATATTGAATCAATTACTAAAGAATTGGATTTGGTTTTGATTAAAAATAAATCTTTGCAAAAAGAGATTGATGTTTGCCATGCTAATGTAGCTTCATATTCTAGCACACCTATAGCATGCTCCACTTTATCTTCTAGCATTGAAAATGACATAATTGATTTGAAGAAAAGTGTTGATAGTTTGGGCTCCACTTTGAGCCATTGTGCCATGAATCACACACGTTTGGAAACCTTGGTTCGCAAGAAACAAGCTCAAACCTTGCATGCACACACCTCTAGGCATACACATGCTTTTCATGATCACCACCATCATATGTATGCTCACGTGTACACATGTACACATTGTGGTCGAAAAGGCCACATTGCTAGATTTTGTTATGATCGCATTTATCATGAAAATTTAGCAACTAATCGTGTTTGGGTTAGAAAAGAAACTAACCCCTATGGACCCAAAAGAAAATGGGTACCAAAAACCACCTCTTTGACTTTTGATGTAGGTGGGAGCTCTCGCATCACGTGAGAGTATTGGTGCCTTGAGGTGGATGCGTTCTAAGCCTAAAAGAGAACCATTTGGATGCTTCACTCTCAAGGGGATTTGGTGGAGAGGACCACCATTGGTTTGGAGAACTAGAGATGCACCTTCATCGGTTTTGGTATCATTCTCTAACTCCCATTTTTATTTGCATGCTTTTCATGTTCATCCTTCTATGGCATGTATTGTTTTATTGTTCATTATGCTTATGTCATTGGTTAGATTAGTGTTATACATGTTTAGTTACTTGAGCACCCATGTTTCATATGGATCTTATCTTTGTGTTCTCACCTTGTTTAGTACTATCATGTATGCCCTAGATCTAATGTACATGCATATACATAATGATCTTATGGATGTTTATGATTTTTGTTTTATTTACCATGTTTTATTGTTTCATGATTAGTATGTTAAATGCCATGTTTATTAGACCCTTGACATGCATGTATAGCTTTTGAGATCAACCATCTTTAGTATGGACCCATATTTTGTGTTCTCCTTATGTTTTAGCTATCATGTTCATCATATATTTAATAACATATGTATTTGCATGATAATCATGTTTACAACACTAGTATAAATCCTAGTCTAAATGATTTGTGTTTTGTTTCTATGCTTTATGCCTTGATTACATGTTTAGATGTTAGTTTTCATTAAAACTAGAGGATTTATACTTGTACAACTAGTGAGCTACAAATAGACTTTTATATATGTTTGTGCTTAAACGCTCATTTGTATTCACTTGATGTACTAGTATTGTCTAGTTTTGATGATTCTTGCATTTGACTTGTATTCACCTTTTTACATGTTTTGTTTAACTTCATGTATATGTCTATCTTGTCCAAACTATTGAGTATACATGTACATCCTTGAGCCACGTGCCTTCATGCATATACTTTTGTGGACTTATTGTGTTTAGGATATGTATGTATACTTTAGTTTGTACATGACATACATATGCCTTGAAGTTTAGATCGTTTGGATGATTTCATGTTTGCTAGGTGATTTCACATTTATGATGAATTTCATGTTTTTACTATTGAGCTTGATTGTCCATTTTCATGTTGATATGTTTCTCACAACACTTGTACACTCACCTTATTTAATGTTTTCTCATGACTTAGTTTTCATGAGTATAAATTGAGATTTATGGATTTTGAGTGTTTTAGTGCCATGTGGTTTACAGGTGTCTTCATGAAAAATATTTTTTTGTTATTTTTTTGTTTGAAGGATCTCATACTAGTTGATTCATATAACTAGTTGTGATATTCTTCCTTGGTAGAGATTTTCAAACATACTACATTTTCAAATCTATTTTTGAAAACCCCTACCTTCGAGGGTGGTTGGATGGGAGATCATGTTCATGTTTACTTTAAAATGAAAACCATTTGAAACTTGAACCATGATTGGGAGGTATAGGATTATGAGATATACACTTGATCTTATTGTTGTTTCAATTGGTATCATTGAATTCTTTCAATTGGTATCAATCTTGACATTTCTTGTATACTCATATATTTTCATATATGTATGCTTGCATTTCAAAGAATATCAAATTTCAATTGGTATCTAATTTTCATACATATACATGTTTTATTTGTGCTTACTATATCCCTATATCTTTAAGCACAAATCTTGTTTATGATGATAAGTTTGAGATTCAACTTTGTTTCAATTGATTTAGTTTTCAATTGGTATCTTAATTCAAGTCTTATCATAGTTTTTATTGGTATTTCATAAAGGGGGAGAAAATTTTGTATTGTTTCTTTCAATTGGTATTTAGTATTCCACTCCCTTACTTTATGATAGAGAATATTAATTTCAATTGGAAATAATTTCAATTTGTATCAAAATCATATTTGTTTGGTATTAAGATCTATGTTTAAATTTCTATTGGTATCAACATTTATGTTTAGGTATCTAGATTTTTGTTTTTCAATTGGTATAGTTTCATTTTTAATTGGTATCAATATGCACTTCCTTGACACATTTTCTCCTAATTGGTATCATATTTGTTTTTAGACAAAAAGGGGAGAACATCCCTTGTTTTTGATTCCTTGTTTTGAATACATTTTCATTAGTGTTGTTTTAAACCCCTTTGTTGATGATTGACAAAAAGGGGGAGAAGAATTTGAGTTTATATGCATGTTTGCACATGCATGTTTTATGTTTTTATTAAGTTCAATTGGTATCCAAAGCATTATTTAAAGAACATGTTTAGTTTGCTTAGTTTTGGTATCAAGAGCTTGTATAAGAGATCATTAGTTTTGTTTTGTATATATATTGTGTTTAATTGGTATCTAGAGCATGTTATGTTTAGTTTAATTGGTATCAAGAGCATGTTTATTTTTTAAAGATTTTCATTGGTATCAAGAGCATGTTTATTTGTTTTTGCTAATTGGTATCTAGAACATGTTTATTTGTTTTATAATTTCATTGGTATCTAGAGCCATTTATTAGTTGTTTATCCTATGCATGAGTTAAGGGGGGAGCTTCTTTGAAGCTTAACTTTAATCCATGCATATATAACTCCATGAGTTTTGTCATCATCAAAAAGGGGAGATTGTTGCCCAAAGGCCTTCCACTCTAGTTTTGATGATGATTAACTCATGTAGTTATGTGTACTAATAATCTTGTGATTTTAGTTTCAGATCATTAATCAAGATATTAGTTGGTGATTAGCTTCAACAAGATGATTTGGAAGCTACCCACATGTTGATTCAAGAGCCCGAGTGTCAAAGATCATATATAGCACTTGCTCGATGGATCAAAGAGTTATGGATCGAGTCGGCTTGGAGATTGCGCTCTACAAGAAGACATCGGTACCATAGTTTTAGTTTTGGGTTTAGATCCTAATTGTAAAGATTAGAATAGTATGATAAGCTCAAGTTCACAACACACACGTATCATGTTTTGGTTTTCGGTTTTTGGTTTAACCGATCTTGGTTTGCATGAATAGATATTATATCAAAACAAGTTTACATGGTTTAATGTATATTATATTTGTTCTATATACATGCATGCTTCAACTCTTAGACAAACTTACTTTGATATACCTATTTCATGAGTTTTAGGTTTGTGTTTTAACAATACTTAATTTTGGAATTAAGGACAAAAACTATGATATGTATATGTTTCATGTATATTGGATTTCTATCCATATGCATCATGTTTCAAAATGTTTAAATATCATGTTTTTGTATTTGGATGAGTTTTAGACAAAATGTATTTTCTATTCAAGAATCCAAGTTTTAGAAAATACAAGTTTGGTTTTTGGTAAAAATGAAAAGACATAAAAATAGTTTTAATTGCTTGATATTTGAGTCAAAACTTTTATCACATGTTTATATATCAATGCAATTTGACAAAACTATTTTTGGGGATTTTAGTAGTTTATAAGAATTTATTGGATATTTATTTCCCCAGATTTCTGACCTGTTTTGGTGTCTGCCAGGCTGGTCGGTCGACCAGTACGGTCGACCGCACCATGTAGCCGGTCGACCGTATGGGTCGACCGACGTGCACAGAAACGTGCACGCTGGCTACACTTGTAGCCGGTCGACCGCGCCGGTCGACCGACTGAGAGCAGTTGCTCTCTGTTTGTTTGGGTCGACCGGGCCGGTCGACCGGCAGCTGTCGACGGTCAAAAATTGACCGTTGGACGGTCGACCGTGCAGTCGACCGGTAGGGTATTTCTGGCAGTTCTGCTGCCAACGGCTATTTTCCAGATTTGTTTATAAATACCCCATTTGCAAGAGTTTTTCTCTAAGATTTTTTGTGCGAATTTTTCCATACTCTCTGGTGTTTTTAATGCAATCAAAAGAAGTTTTTGGACTTGAATTGAACATTCTTTTTGGTGTTTTTGCTAGGGTTTGAAAAATCAAAGAAGAGGGTTTTTGGGAAAAGCTTTTGATTGAACTTCACCATCTTGATTTCTATTGTTTTCCCAAGGATTTTTCTTTGTGATTCTGATTTCCATTCCATTGGTTTTCTCCACACTTGAGCTACAATCTACTATCTTTTCTATAGGATTTTTGTGTGGGAGAAAGAGATTGTTTGTGGTTGTTGTATTGACCACCAAGTTGTAAACCCAATCTTTGTTTGGCTTTGTGCCTTTGGGTAGTATCCCTCAAGTGGTGAGGTGATCCTTGTTTGCTTTGTGCTAATCCCTCAAGGTGTGAGGTGATTGTTGTTGGCTTGGTGCTTTTGCCTCAAGTGAAGGTTGTGATTGTGTAACTGGGTACTCCTGTGGAGTTGGGTACTCTAGCTAGTGGATTAGAAATCCTTCTGGGTGAAGGCGGGGATGTAGAGCTGGGTGCTCGAACCTCGAGAACATATCTTGGTGTTTGCGTTTGATCTATTGGCTCTCTCTCTCTATCTCTCTCTTTACTTTGTGCCTTGCATTTCTATTCATATTGCTCATTCATATTTGCTTGGCTTGGTTGTGTGTGCATCACTTGTTGATCACACTTGAGTGCTCATTGCATTAAGTTTTTAAAATTCCGCATTTAGTTCATAGATTAGCTATATCACCTATCCACCCGCCCTCTAGGTGACTTCACTAACTACTAACCACTGTTTTCCATTGATTTGCAAAAGGGGAAAACTTACAAAAAAAGGTCGAGGAGCTAAATTACAAGTATTCTAAAAAGATTACAAGTAGATCTCCTCAGAGATTCTGGAGAAGTGTGCCGATAGGAGTCTGGTCAGCGCGCGACCAATTTGTCCCTTTGACGATGCGTGCGATGAGATTCCCTTCTCGCCTGGTTCGGGGAATCAGAGAACGAAAGGTTGGTAGAACCTTATTGTTGCTTCTCAAAACCGTCTTATCTTAGGAATTCCTTCTCGCTTGGTTCCGAAGATTCCTTGAGAAGAAGGAAGGTATTAGGGTATCAGCACCCTGATTAGAGAAGCAGTTCTCTAGAGTCTCTGAATTTAAGAGAATAGATCTCTGTTTGTACGCGCGGTGCATCCTTTCGAGAAGTCGTGAAGAAGTCCTTGCATGTGTGGAGGTCCTCTAGAGGTCGTGTGGGAGCTCTCTTCTTCTGGAGTCTCTTCTCCTTATGCCCCTGGTGGGCTATTTATAGGAAGAGCAAGGGTATAATCGTCCCTTGAAAATATAGAAATAGATTGAATCAAATCTGTTTAAATCTGGAAAGTAGCCTTGCTGCGAGGCTAGAATCAGTTTTTGCGAAGCTAGAAGTAGCAGGTCGGTTGATCCTCTTGATCTGTTTTGATCCTTTCCATATAGTTGGAAGATTTCCCCTGATCCTCTTACTCGTTTTGGAAGAGTAAGAGATTATGGCAATAAACTGCCAAATTTGATCTTAGATTTGATCTTAATTGGATTTGATCTCAATCCTGATTAGATTTGATCTCATCTGGAGATTTAATTGGTCAAAGGTTGACCATAGCAGACCCACAGTGGCGCTGCCCGCATCGAGCTCACAGCGGAGCTGGAAGGCGCATGTGGCGAAGTCAGAAAACAGCTCTTCAGCAGAGCTAGATATCGTCTGTGGCGAAGCTACCGAACATCCTTCGGCGCGGTTGCGTGTGGCTTCAAGCGAAGTTAACTCTCTCTGCGGAGTTAGCTGAGCACTTCCGGCGAGGCTATAAGTTAGTTCCCTGGCGGAACTGTGAATGGCTTCAAGGCGAAGTTGGATGATCTTAGCCTCTCAAGCGAGGCTGTCCCTTTGGACTCATGTGATACTAAGTGTTAGCATCTTAGACCTGCTGAGGTCTGTTTAGAGACAATCTGGGCTTACTGTCTGCTTCACTGGATTAGTAGAGTCCAAGTTGCTTCCTTGTCCCTCGGAGATGGGTGAAAACTGGTCGTCAGTTTATCTGTCACTTATCTTTTGTAAATGTCAATAAGTACAGAACTGGTCGTCAGCTTGTCTATCGCTTGTCTTTTATAAATGTCAACAAGTTTAGACATTGTTCGGACCAATCAGAATCTTGTCTTTTTTAAAGTGTCAACAAGACCCCCTTCAAAGTTTTCGAAAGTCTACAATGGCTCAGACTTCGAAATACTTTGAATTGCTTTGATCGGTGGTATGTGAAGTACGAACGTCGCCATGGTGGTTGAGTTCAGCTTCGCTTTTAATCCTGCTTTGGGATAGATGTAGATTTGCGACTCTGATTAGCTTCACGTCTGGGTAGCTTCGCGTCTGGGTAGCTCCGCGTCCGATCTTTCCAGAATAAGTCCGCTTCAGAATGTTGTTCCTTTTTCGAGGCCAACTGCTTTCGGCCAGTTACGAGAAGGACTGCTCCTTTTGCATTAATCGAGGGAGATCATTCCTCCTTTGTGCGCTTCCGAGGGAGAATATTCCCTTTCTCAAGGCTTAATAAATGCCTTAATGAGGGAGATCATTTCTTCTTTGCACGGTTTCGAGGGAAACCGTTCCTTTTTTCAAGGCTCAATAAATGCCTTAAATCCGCTCGCGCTTCTATGCTTGAAGCGGCAGCGCTCAGGCCATGAGGCCTATAAATAGGACACCTGAGGTCCTCTGAAGAGAAGTGGTCTGCTCTTCTCTTCTCTTGGTTATTAGAGAGAGATACTCAGATCTCTGAACTAGTGGGGATGCCCACTCTGGTCATTACCCGGCCAAGGACCGGTAAGTCTCGGTCATCCAGAGACTTTACCAATGGACAAATGCCTTTAGGGAGTTTATCTCCCTTAATTTAGCTTTAACAACTGCCTCAGGGATTGATTTTCCTTATTCTTCATTTTGCAATTGACTGATCTGCAGAGAAGGGTTTCAGCTCTGTTTCTCAGCTTCCTGGCGAAGCTATCCTTTGAACAAAGAAAGATCATTGCATGCTTGCTAAGTTCTCCATTTAGGCCAAAAATTGGGACTTAGTCTCTTCAAGGTCAAGCCAGTCTTGCCATATAGGTGGGGCTAAGACTGCGTCCCTCAGGATCAGTCTGGCTTAGCCATATAGGCGAGGCTAGGACTTAGCTTATGCTGATCTAGCCCATCATCACTGTGCAAGCGAGGCTATCCTCAGCTTTAACTGAAATTAATCCTTAACTGAATCGGATAAAATTGCTTCGCCCCAAAGAATTTGACTTAGTATTTCTTGGCAGCTTTTCCTTTGACTTACTGCTAACTTGTTTCAGTTTGTGTTGCAGTGAGCTATGTTCGCCATCCTTTTGTCCTGATGAAAGAGACCAAAAAGTTGCCTCTTGCTTTTCCAGTTGAAACTTTAATCTCAAGTAGGAGGAACAAACTGGGACAGCTGATGTGTGTTCCCAGAAGAGGGTGGCAGTCGCTTATCCGAGATGATCCACTTCGAGGCGAGGCTGGTAGTCGCTTATCCGAGATGATCCACTTCGGGAAAGCGGACGTCACCTGTAAGGTCTCGGATCCTTCATTGCCAATTTTCATCAAAGGAGATCTAGCCTTCTGGTGGCAACCAGTCCTTTGCCAATTTTAATCAAAGACGATCCAGCTTCCTGGTGGCACAATCTGCCATTATGCGAAGGATTACGGCCTTGTCCTGGTGGCACCATCTGCCATTATGTGAAGGATTACGGCCTTGTCCTGGTGGCACCATCTGCCATTATGCGAAGGATTATGACCTTGCGCATGAGGAAGGCCTTTCGTGTCCAGTTGGTTTGACTTGAAAGTAGAAAGGACCACTTGTATGCCTTTTGAGCAAATGATTCTGTTGTATGAAACACAACCTTGATGTAGTAGTATCAATGTACCTTCTCTTTTAAATCAATGAAAGTTTATTTCCTGCTCATCTTGATTTGCTTTGCCTTCACTTTGAATTAGGCTGGCAAAGCTAGACTTCATACAGAGTTAAAGATAGAATCCTTTCTGAATCAGGGACGCGCTTCCAGCGAAATTAGCATTTCCGCGAAGTTCGGACTGTGCTTTTGGCGGAGCTATGGCAAGCTTTTCGGCGAAGTTAACGATACGTCGCGCGAAGTCCGCACTTGACTCGTGGCGGAGTTAGCCCTTAGTGGGGCTGAATCAGCGCTTCTCGGGAAGGCGCTTTAGGCGCCATTTCAAATTAATTTGAAACGACAGCCTGTACTGTTTTCGAGGCGTCGTTTCAGGCGATCATCAGCCTATAAAAGCCTCATCAGGCTGAGAGAGAAGGCATCACTTCTATTTGAAATTTACAGAGCACTTAACTCTTTTCTTCTTCTTCTTCTTCTTCTTCTTCTTTGTTCAAGAATTCAAGAACTTCTACTGTTCTTCAATGGCTCCCAAGAGACGAGCGGGAAAAGAGGTGGCAACTTCTGCAGCGGAGGGTCCTTCTCCTCCTCCAGTCATCGAACGACCAATCGCCGGTAGGGATCTTTCCCTTTTGATTAGAGACTGCCGTCTCTCCTTTAAAGCCGACTTCTGGCTATCTTTGGATAAGCCCAAAAACGATCAATTATGATCTGTTATTCTTAGGGAATTCAACTCCCTGAATTTTCTTAGATTTCTTGATCGGGAATCCAAGAACTGAGGAGTCCTTCTTTAAGCTTCCAGGCGAAGCTATCCCTTAGGCGGTTTACATCTTGTTGAATAGCAGGATGCGAAGCTGTCCTTTAAAAAATAGACCATAATATCCTTCTGACGAAGTTAGCCCTTGGGGCTTTGTCGCACTTCGTTGTTCGAGGTTAAGCTTCTAGAGCGAAGCTAACACTTGGATATTTTCCTATATCCTGCCTTCGTGTGAAGTGCGGAGTTACACTGCAGCTGCGAAGCTAAGCTTCGGGGCGAAGCTATCACTAGGCCAGCTTCGCTCGCAGAGCGAGGCTTTGCCTTAACAAAAATTGCATTTTTGTTTTAGCCTTTGCTTGACTGATGAACTAATCAGTTTTTTTTTCTTGCAGTGCACTACACTCCTGGTCCTTTGAACAGCCTGTTTGGTACAGCCAGGGGGCTAGATGGCAATGTTAGCCTGCAATTCCAAGGGCAGGCTTCTCTGTTCAGCGAGCAGAGCTCTCTTGCTCGGGATACACTTATTCATGGTGGGGATCAACGCACCATGAGGAGCATCTTGACTACTACTCCCCTCGAAGATTCTGACCGACGAATCTATCGGAAGCCCTGCTTCATGTTTGGAGATGCGGCGCCAGATTATGATCGCCAACTGCTTGGCGGAGAGGGACAGTGGATTTTCCAATTAGATGGCGAGAAGTTCTATCTTCCGTCTAGCAAGCGGCACTTTCCCTTGTCTTTCTTCCAATGCGTGACGAAGGCTCGGAAGATGCAGTGGCAAGTGAGTCGGAGTATTGACTCCGTTCACGTAGGGAAATTGATACTTCACTCTCCTGGTTACGCAAGAGCAGGGCCTCCTCGTTGCATAATGGGTCTCCACCCTGGGAATGTACTCCCAGACATCCCAGTGGGAGAAAAACCCTGCGGTGGCGCAGACCTTTGGGAATCAATTTTTTAAGGTTCATGGCAACTATCCAGTCACTGATTTCAGGACCCCAGGCTGGATTCACCCTCCGAAGGCATGGTGGAGGGATTTGACTCTATATGTCCTTGCTTATTTCGAGGAGGATTTGGAGAGGCTGAATCTTTATGAGGCCGTCAGGGCGACCTGCTATGGCATCAGATGAGCGTAGCGAACTTCTACGCCATCTTTGAGTTATACTGCCCGCTACAGGGACTTTCTTCACCCCTGTTGGCGAATTGGATATGGCTCTGCACGAGATGTGGGAAGTCTTTGTTCTGCCCTTAGGATCTCTCCCTACGAAGAATATTTCCCGTGCGAGGCGGAATTGGCACTTCTGGAGAAGCAGGAGCCCGCCTTGTTTGAGACCTACCGGGAGTTGATGTGCCACTTGTACATTTGCTCCAGTATGCATGGAAGCAGTAAGGGAGCTTCATGCAGCTTGAAGAGCTGGGGAGATTATTTGTTCCCCGATATGAAAAATACTCCTGAAGCGGCTCATTGTGGAGTTGCTGATGAAGACATCTTTAGCCGGATGCAAAAGAATTCTCAAGGGGATTTAGTTTTGGAAGAAGATGACGGTCCCTATGAAAAAGGCGATATTCTTCAGAGTTTCCACCATCAGGCTCGTCGACCGACGTCCCGGAAGGCACTTCTGGCTGGTTTCTTGACGGTCTGGTTGAAGAGGTGTGTGGTACCGTCTTCTTTCGGGCGACGTCATTCATCCAACCGTCTTGTTGCCTGCGGTTCGTCTAGACCATGGTCGTTCTTTGGGACTTCTTCCGGCCATGGTGTGCTGTATTCAGAGAGGCCTTCACGCATTGACGGAGGCTTTCTGTAGGCCGCCAACGACGAAACGGGGAAAGGGGACTGTTTTGCCGCGCGACGGACCAAACCCCAGAATAGGTCTGCCGTATACTTATTTGATGGCGTGGTTTGCCCTTCACTGTCCCTCCATGATCGAAGCCGGAGAGGACCCCCCAGAAGGTGTTCGAATGGCGCTTCTTCGCCGATTCGAAGGATGTTCATGGCTGAAGACTTACGTGGCTGCGACCCGTAAATTGCTGTGCCTCTATAACGTCTATAGCCTTTCCGCTGCTTCCCCTATATTCGGGATGCGGGCTATGGTGAAGAGTTCAAGGACGTGGGAGAAGGGTAGACGTCATTGAGCCGGGGAATTTTTGAGTGGCTGGTTAGCATTCGGCCTCACATTTATTATATAGAAGAGGGGACACCTGCTACTTGGAGCCTTACGTTCCAAGTCGGTTTGCCCGTCAGTTTGGATATGACCAACTGTATGTGGGCAATCTGAACAGCAATTTGGCTTTCATGGGGAGCCTCATTGATGGAGCCCGTGCCTGGCGGTTCTTCATTGTTGGCTGCACCGAGACGCGACTGTGCATGCCACTAAGGACTCGGATCTTCTGATGACCCTGGGATTCTGCCAGTGGTATACAACCTCAAACTCCACACACCTCGGATTCTCTGCTAATTCTTCTGGTGTGAAGTTAATTGCTCAGCGGCTGAAGCAGAAGTTCTCTGAGAAAGGCGAGGGTAAAAGGGTTCGTGTCCCAGGTATCGGGGAATTCATTGTCGTTGATGACAGTGAAGCCTCGGATGCAGGAAGTCCTCGCTTCAAAGCGAATGCAGGTGCTGAGACTCCAGCAGCTGCTTCTGGCGTGGTGGGGACGGCCCCCGTAGAACATGCCGGTGTTGAAGAAGTGGAGGAGGAAAATCCTGACGTCCCCCTCAAGCGCAAGCGGGAGGGTGGCTCTCGTAGGAAGCGTGTAGTGAAGAAGCCCTGTCGCTATGCTCCTACAGTTGTTGTAGAGGGCGAACCATCTGCAGCGATTCCTCCTCCTGCCCCATTAGTAGCTGAACCGTCGGTTCCTGAACCGACTACTGGCGAAGCCACTCCGGACCTGGGTAAGATCAGCTTCGTTCTTGTAATATACTTCTCATGTGTTTCAGACAGCTCATTATTTGTTTTGTGATTCAGGCACTGAGGCGGTGAGAAGCCTGAGAACTGAAGCTGTCAGAGAGCAAGGGGAGTATTATGATCCCTTATTTACTTATAAGGAGGCGATGAGGCTGGCTATTTCGCCGTCTTAGAAGAGTCCGGAGATGATGTGGCTGATGTCGGTCCTTCGGGCGCCGGGACTTCGAAAGGAAGTTTCGAAGCTTCTAGCTCCTTTGGGTAGACCGGAGGGTTCGGTAAGTGAAGGCGGGCCGGCCATTCGTGTTGATTCCGCCAAAGATTTTCCAATGGAGCCCGTAGAGACCGATGTAGCCGCCAAGACGATTGAGGCGACATTATCTTTTGGTACAGTTTTGTCCTTCTGACTCTTGCCATTTGTTAGGTCCTGCCTAAACAAAGTCTTGTTGTAGGTGTTCCGCCTCTGGGTGCGTCGACTTCAAGAGAGCCCACCCGTCTTCCTGAGGGGTCCAGGGTGAGTAAGCACTTCGACCGCGGCGGATGCTGCTGAGTTGGATACTTTGTATGGTGACCTGCCCTCTTTGAAATCACCTAGAGGGGTTGAATAGGTGATATGGCTAATCTAGAAACTATATGCGCTAAATGCGGAAGCTTAAAACTAATTTGCAACACACTTAATACAACCAACAAGTGTAGCCGAATTCCCCGTGAAGGGCTCTAGACTAACTCCTCTTGATTCCCCTAGATATAGGTTGAGGTGCTATATGAAGCTCTTGTGGTTAAGTACAAGTGAGGCACACACACAATCAATCCAAGCATATAATGAATAGCAATATGAATATATGCAAGGCACAAGCAAATATGAATGATATGAATGTAAGTTAACCTAGAGGGGGGGGTGAATAGGTGATGGCTAATCAAATGGTCACTAAATGACAAATAATGCGGAATTAAAAACAATTATGACCTAAACTAAACTCTTACACTAAACACCACGTATAACACAAGAGTGTTTCAAATTCCCCGTGAAAGGCTCTGGACAAACTCCTCTAGATTCCCCTTGATAAGGGTGAGGTGTCGCGTTGGCTCTCTTGGTTGAATACAAGTGTTAGCAAACAATCCCAAGCAAGTATATCAATTAAGCACACAATGAATATCTAGCATATAAAGATGAGCACAATAAAGTATGCAAGATATAGACAAGAGACAAAGAGAGAGGAGAGTGAGCAATCGCAAACACAAAGGGTTTGTTTCGAGGTTCGAGCACACTTGCTCTACATCCCCGCCTTCGACACACGAAGGATTTTCACTATGCAAGATCCCAATGGATCTCTCCTCGGTGCCGCAACACCTACAAGCCCTCGGACTCCCTAGTCCCGTACACACGCAAGCCCCACAAGCTTGCCGAGGCCGCACCTCAAACACGGAGTTCGCACCCGAACTCGAAACAACGCGGACACACACGTCCGCCTCCTCAAAGTACAAGAAATGATCTCTTGGTGATCTAAACACTTTGATCACCAATAAAGACTCTCACTACAACACTTCCAAAAGATGAATAGCAATGGATAGCTCAAGTGTATGTGTGAGAAAACAAGGAAAGAGATGGTGGAGGAAAACTCAAAGAATCTCTTTTAACACACTCTAAATAAAATCTTCCCTTTCGATTGGAAGTATTAGCACTCAAATATGTGGAGAAAACTCTTTTAAAAGGATAAGAAAAACTGGCCCAAAGCTCTCCTAAAATCTTGTTACCAAACAATGACAAAACCCCCAAATATATAGGCTGTCAAAAACTAGCCGTTGGGGTCTGTCAGACCTGTCGGTCGACCGCCCGGTCGACTGCCAACGGTCAAGAATCTGACCGTTGGAGCCTCCGGTCGGCCGCCCGGTCGACCCAAAAGAACAGAGAGCACTGCTCTCAGTTCCGGTCGACTGGGTCGGCAGACCGGCCATCTGCCAGGTCAAGGCGTGCACGTCGGTCGATCGAGCCGGTCGACCGACTTCAGAGTTAGTCGACTAGCAAGGTAGTAAGTCGACTATCTTAAGCCTGAAAACAATTTTTCTGGGATTTAAAACTAAGTCTTTTGGTTCACATAAAATCCCATAAAATACATAAAAAATCTACAAAAATAGTTTAACCAATATACTTTGATATACAAACATGCTTGCACAAAATCAAGGCATGTTATAAAAGATTGGACTATTTTTGTAACTTGAAAATATTTGGCTCATGATAAAAACTGTTTTTCAAAACAATATTTTTCCAAAACATGTTTTTCCAAATCTTCATCAAATACAAAAATAAGATATACTTTTCAAGCATAGTGTGTATGGATATGATCCACTACACAATCAAGATGAAATATCTATGTTTTTGACAATAAGCATAAACTTGATTTTGGTTAAAAGATGTAAACATGAATACCAAAAACCAAATAGTATTTTGTCACAAAGAAAAATCTTTTCTAAAAAATCTTTTATGAAAACAATTCTAAGAGTGTGTGTGTGATATATACTTGAGCAATCCGCCAACTATTCTATCCTTTACATTTTTAACTAAAACAAAAACAAAATCTTATACCTAGACACAAGTCTTCATCTTCTTGAAGTCTTCACTTGAAGGCTTCTCATCTTCTTGACTTGGTCCAAACTCCGTGCTAGCTCCAAATCTTGACTTTGAATCTTTTGTTGAAGCTATGCACCTACTAAGATCTTGATCAAAGAATCTGTCACTAATTAAACACAAGATCATTAGTAATATAACTACATGAGTTAATCATCATTAAAACTAGAGTGATGGGCCTTTGGGCCAACAATCTCCCCCTTTTTGATGATGACAAAACTCATGAAGTTATGTATGCATGGATTAAAGTAAAGCTTCAAAGAAGCTCCCCCTTAACTCATGCATAACAAATAAATAATAGATATGGCAATGAGGCACATGAATATGTATGCAAGTATGGAGATAAAACATGCAACAAGCGTAAATCAAAATCTTTTTCTCCTATTTGCGATACAAAAATATATATGTATAAACATAAATCTTACTCAACATGCATATAACTCTCAAATTCTTCTCCCCCTTTTTGTCAATCATCAACAAAGGGGTTAAAGTAAAATCAAATCAAACAAATTTTTTCTCCCCCTTTTTGTCAAAAACAAAGAGATCAAGAAGGGGTAATACAAATCAATCAATAAAGATTTATATGTGATATACATTCATGAAGAGGAAGACGCTAAGTTAACTTCCCTACACATATGCATTACATGAAGAAGGGATGACAAACCCTAACTCACATAACACATATTATGTAATGCATAAGAGGAGATGTGAAGCTCCCCCTACACACGTATATCATATAAAGAAGAGTTGTCAAGCTCCTCAATTTATAATATACTCAACATGAATCTATATGTAAGAGAGATGTTAAGCTCTCCTTGCATATAGGAAATACAAATCAAAAATTTTGAATTTTTCTTTATCAAAACAAAATTTTGAACTTTTCTCAAGAAACAAATTTTGAGATAACCATAATTTTTAATTTTGATACCAATAGAAAGTAGCAATTGAAGGTATGTGATATCAAATAATCAATGCAAAATCTTCAATTTTTCTTAAGTTAAAACATATTGAGATACTAATTGAAAGTAAAGTTTTAACCCAAGCTTAGCAAAATCATTGTGCTTAAAAAAAATGAATCTATCTTAACTCGAGCACAAATAACAAATCATATATATGTATATAAAAGATAATACCAATAGAAATTGATACTACTTGAATTTGAAAGCATACATACATATAATCAGAACATGAGTATATACAAAAAGAATAATCATATTGATACCAATTGAAATGATCCAATGATACCAATTGACATAAAGTAATATCAAGTGTATATCTCATAGAAGAATAAATAACTAGTTTAAATTAATTTTTGAAAAACTAGTTAAAGATCCTTCTAAAACATGAATCATATGTTTTTCATGAATTATACTAAATACATAAAAGTTCAAGCACTCATAGTCCATAAAGCTCAAAATTATCTAGAAAAGTAAAAGATGAGTGTTCGAAGGTTATGTAAATGGCATTTTCATGAAAATAGACAATGAAGCTCAATCAAACATGAATCTCATTTTTAGACAAGACATGAAATTTTTTTTTTTTATTTTCTTTAAAAACAAATCATGAAAATTTTTATTTTTCATCTTAAAGTAAACTTCAAGGTATATGTATGATTTATCCAATCCTAACAATACACATACATATCCCAAATATAAAAGAGTCTACAAATAGTGTATGCATGAAAGCAAGAGACTCACGGGGTATACATGTATATTTATTAGATTTGAATAAAAATAACATATACATGAAGTAAAATCATAAATAGGCATAACAAGTGTAAATGGAAGAGTCATCAAAACTTAGACTATACATGTGCATAAAGTGGGTACAAATGAGCATGAAATGCAAATATATATAAATCAATTGTTCTCACTATTTGTACATGTATACATACAAGTTTTGATAAAAACTACATTTAAACTAGTATATACCACATGAAGCACATAAAAACATAAAACATGAACATGCTATGAATATGATAAATGAACTAGCATGTATATAAAAAGTAGGAGTTTAGAGATTGTTACCAACTCCAAAGCTCCTAACATGGTGGTTATCCCACCAAAGCTCCTTGATAGTGATGCATCCCAAAAGTATGTCCATCATGTCCAAGTGCATCCACTACCAAGGCACCAATCCTCTCACGTCTTGTGAGAGCCCTCACCTACATCAAAAGCAAAAGGTGGAGATTTTGGTACCCATATTTTCTTGGGTCCTTTGAGGTTAGTCTTGTTGTAAGGCACCCAAGCATTTTATTTTTAGCAAAATTAAATTAATGCAACTTGTCATAACAAAATTTTGCTAAATGGCCTTTGCGGCCACAATGTGTATATATGTACACCTTAGTATGCTTATGTGTGTTGGTGTGGTCATGACGTGCAACAAAAGCATATGCATGATGATGTGCATGAATGTGTGGAGTTTGTTTCTTAGAAAACATGGACTCCAATCTAGTGTGGTTGAATGCACAAGAGCTCAAAGTTGAACTCAAATTATTCATTTTATTTTTCAAATCTTTAATCTCATTAGTGGTGGCATGTAAAGCATGATGAGATAAAGAATCATTTTTCTTTTTCTTTTTCGAAACAAAATCTTTTTCTTTTTCACAAAATTTTCTTTTTAAAGACTTATTTTCTTGAAAAACAACTTCCTTTTGAGTTTCCACTAAAATAATTTTATCTTTCAAAATAGTGTTTCCTTTACAAAGATCATTTAATTTGGACATTAAGGAAACATTCTCATTATTCAAAACATCCTTTTCTTTTTCTAAACATGCAATTTTAGTTTTAAAAGAATCGTTCTCTTTTAGCATGCAATCAAAATTCTTTTTAATTTTCTTATTATCTTTTTCTAAGCATGCAATGTTATCTCTAAAGAATCATGTTCTTTATGCATGCAAGCAATGTTCTTTTTCAAATTTTTATTTTCTTTCTTAATCATGTCATATTTTTTAAGCACAAGTTGACAAAAAGTAGTAAGCTCATCATATGACATGTCTTCATCATCTAACTCGGATTCGGTGTTTACCTCAAGGGGGTTATCCCCTTGGACCATATAGCACTTGTTGGAGGTGTTGCTTCCAACATCCGAATCGCTCCCGGCATAATATAGATCTTTTTCGCCAAGGGAGGTGATGATGTTCCAAGCTACAAAAGCCGAATCAATGTTAGAAACCCTAGATAAATAATCATCATTTAGGGTTGACTTTAAAGCATGAATGGCTTTTGAGTTAGCCTCAATATACTTGCTATTATTACCATATGAATCATTAGTGGTAGCAAGATAAACATGAATGCCTAGGGCCTTGAGGTACAATGACATCTTAACCTTCCAAATTTGGATGTTAAGAATGTCAAAAGTGGGTGGTGACATAAAGTCCATGGTGTGTGTACAAAAATTATGATTAGCCTAAAAAGAGAATCTTTAACTCTAGGTTGTAAGACCCAAATCAGAGTACCAAGCTCTGATACCAATTGTAAGTTCACCTAGAGGGGGGGTGAATAGGTGATGGCTAATCTAATGGTCACTAAATGACAAATAATGCGGAATTAAAAATAATTATGACCTAAACTAAACTCTTACACTAAACACCACGTATAACACAAGAGTGTTGCCGAATTCCCCGTGAAGGGCTCTGGACAAACTCCTCTAGATTTCCCTTGATAAGGGTTGAGGTGCCGCGTTGGCTCTCTTGGTTGAATACAAGTGTTAGCAAACAATCCCAAGCAAGTATATCAATTAAGCACACAATGAATATCTAGCATATAAAGATGAGCACAATAAAGTATGCAAGATATAGACAAGAGACAAAGAGAGAGGAGAGTGAGCAATCGCAAACACAAAGGGTTTGTTTCGAGGTTCGAGCACACTTGCTCTACATCCCCGCCTTCAACACATGAAGGATATTCACTATGCAAGATCCCAATGGATCTCTCCTCGGTGCCGCAACACCTACAAGCCCTCGGACTCCCTAGTCCCGTACACACGCAAGCTCCACAAGCTTGCCGAGGCCGCACCTCAAACACGGAGTTCGCACCCGAACTCGAAACAACGCGGACACACACGTCCGCCTCCTCAAAGTACAAGAAATGATCTCTTGGTGATCTAAACACTTGATCACCAATAAAGACTCTCACTACAACACTTCCAAAAGATAAATAGTAATGGATAGCTCAAGTGTATGTGTGAGAAAACAAGGAAAGAGATGGTGGAGGAAAACTCAAAGAATCTCTTTTAACACACTCTAAATAAAATCTTCCCTTTTGATTGGAAGTATTAGCACTCAAATATGTGGAGAAAACTCTTTTAAAAAGATAAGAAAAACTGGCCCAAAGCTCTCCTAAAATCTTGTTACCAAACAATGACAAAACCCCCAAATATATAGGCTGTCAAAAACTAGCCGTTGGGGTCTGTCAGACCTGTCGGTCGACCGCCCGGTCGACCGCCAACGGTCAAGAATCCGACCGTTGGTGCCTCCGGTCGACCGCCCGGTCGACCCAAAAGAACAGAGAGCACTGCTCTCAGTTCCGGTCGACTGGGTCGGCAGACCGGCCATCTGCCAGGTCAAGGCGTGCACGTCGTGCACGTCAGTCGACCGAGCCGGTCGACCGACTTCAGAGTTAGTCGACTATCTGAAGCCTGAAAACAGTTTTTCTGGGATTTAAAACTAAGTCTTTTGGTTCACATAAAATCCCATAAAATACATAAAAAATCTACAAAAATAGTTTAACCAATATACTTTGATATACAAACATGCTTGCACAAAATCAAGGCATGTTATAAAAAATTGGACTATTTTTGTAACTTGGAAATATTTGGCTCATGATAAAAACTGTTTTTCAAAATAATATTTTTTCAAAACATGTTTTTCCAAATCTTCATCAAATACAAAAACAAGATATACTTTTAAAGCATAGTGTGTATGGATATGATCCACTACACAATCAAGATGAAATATCTATGTTTTTGACAATAAGCATAAACTTGGTTTTGGTTAAAAGATGTAAACATGAATACCAAAAACCAAATAGTATTTTGTCACAAAGAAAAATCTTTTCTAAAAAATCTTTTATGAAAACAATTCTAAGAGTGTGTGTGTGATATATACTTGAGCAATCCACCAATTATTCTATCCTTTACATTTTTAACTAAAACAAAAATAAAATCTTATACCTAGACACAAGTCTTCATCTTCTTGAAGTCTTCACTTGAAGGCTTCTCATCTTCTTGACTTGGTCCAAACTCCGTGCTAGCTCCAAATCTTGACTTTGAATCTTTTGTTGAAGCTATGTACCTACTAAGATCTTGATCAAAGAATCTGTCACTAATTAAACATAAGATCATTAGTAATATAACTACATGAGTTAATCATCATCAAAACTAGAGTGATGGGCCTTTGGGCCAACAATGAAATGAATGATGCTTTGCACAAAGTAAAGAGAGAGAGAGTTAGAGAGACAAGTGGATCAAACGCAAACACAAGGATATGTTCCGAGGTTCGAGCCCCTAGCTCTACGTCCCCGCCTACACCACCGTGTAGGATTTCTAATCCACTATACTCCCACCGAGGGAACCTCCACCGAGGAGGATTTGTCACAACAATGGAGTACCGAACTCCTCTCTCAAACACCGCCTCACAACCGAGGGGTAGGCCCTTAGCCAAACAACCACAACACCTCTACCGAAGAGGGTTACAACCATCAAGCTCCACCTTACACAAGAGGGAGCAAACACCAATCTCCACCTCTTCCAAAGAGGGAGCAAACTCCAACCCAATACAACAACCTCAACCTCTACCAAAGAGGGAGCAACCAACAAATGAGGGTTTACAACAAGTGATCACAAAAGATCACAAACTCAATCTCTTTTCCACAAATAAAAGATCCTAAATAGATTAGGATAGAAGATAGCTCAAGTGTGGAAAACTAGGTGTTTGGAAAACAAAAACTCAAAGAAAAATCTTGGGAAAACTCTTGGTAAAAGATATAAGTGAAGAACAAAACAAATCTCCCAATTTTCTATTTTTCTTTGATTTCCCATAACCTAAAACAATACAAAGATAAATCTTTTTGGCACAAAACTCTTTTGAAAACTCTTTTAAAATAGTAGAGAAAGTCTGAAAATTTTGGCTCTAAAAATCTTGAAGAAAACCATGAAGAGGTGGGGTATTTATAGCCCCAACAGAAAACTAGCCGTTAGGCTGATCTGTCAGCCTGACAGGCTGTCGGTCGACCGGCCGGTCGACCGCCAACGGTCAAAAATATGACCGTTGGAGCATCCCGGTCGGCCGCCCAGATACAGAGAATATCAATTTCAATTCTAAGAATATCAATTTTAATTGGTATCTATTTTCCATACATATATATGTTTGTGTTTATGCTAGTGCTTGAGTTTCAATTTTGTTTCAATTGATTACTTTTAAATTGGTATCAAGACTATGCATTATTTTAGTTTGTATTTCATAAAGGGGAGAAAATTTGATTTTATCTTTCAATTGGTATTTGTACTCCCATACTTTATGATTGAAAATTCGAATTTGGTATCACATGTTTAAAATGAACAATTCTTACAATTGGTATCAATGTTTCTATGTAAAATCTTTTCAATTGGTAAAACATTTACAATTGGTATCAAAATTTGTGTTTAGACATTCAAAATTTATTATGTTTAATTTAAATTGGTATCAAGATTTTCATGTGTTTTGCTTAAAAATTGGTATCAATATTTTCTTTGTTTGTTTCCCTTCAATTGGTATCAATATGCTATTCCTTGACATATTTTCAATTGATATCTTAATTGATTGTCACCCTTATTTGGTTTTGTTTTATTTTAGACAAAAAGGGGGAAAACATTATTTTTTATTAACCCTTTGTTGTTCCATTGTTTCGAACAAAAAGGGGGAGAAAGATTTATTGATGATTGTTTTACATTTTACCCTTTATTGATGATTAATTCTTTGTATTAAAAAGGGTGAGAAAATTTTGTTTTGTTTTGATTGTTTACCCCTTTGTTGATGATTGACAAAAAGGGGTAGAATTATTTGTGAGTTTAACATGTTTAACATGCATGAGTTGTTTTATATATGCATAGTTATGTTTTTGCATATATTAAGTTTAATTTAGTTTATGTTTAATTGGTATCTAGAGCATGTTTTGTTTTTGATAATTGGTTGTTTTTGATAATTGGTATCTAGAACATGTTTTGGTTTTGAACATTTCATTGGTATCTAGAACATTTTATTGTTTTGCATAGATATGCATTCATGTTTAAGAGCTTTCATTGCATATCTTATGTTTATTTGTTTAGGCATGAGTTAAGGGGGAGCTTCTTTGAAGCTTAACTTTAATCCATGCATATATAACTCCATGAGTTTTGTCATCATCAAAAAGGGGAGATTGTTGGCCCAAAGGCCTTCCACCCTAGTTTTGATGATGATTAACTCATGTAGTTATGTTTACTAATAATCTTGTGTTGCTTAAGTTTCAGATCATTAACCAAGATATTAGTTGGTGATTAACTTCAACATGGAGTTTAGAAGCTTTTCATAGTGATTCCGGTGCCAAAGCTTAAAGATCATTCCTTTGCACTTGGTGGATCACAGTTTGGGAGCAAGTCTACTTGAAGATGGAGATCGTCAAGAAGACTTAGGTATCCATAGTTTAGATAGTGTGTTTAGATCCATTTGTAAAGCTTAGTATAGTTGATATGCTCAAGTGCACAATACACACACGTTTCATGATTTGGATTTTAGTTTTCATGGATAATAGATCAAAACAAGTTTACTTTATTCTTATGTATATTAGATATGTTCTAGATATACATACATGTTTTAAACTTGCTAGACAAACTTATTTTGACTATCCTATTCATGTTTTCGAAAAATCAAGTTTGATAAAAATACAAGTGTTGGTTTTGATAAAATTTGCAAGACTCAAAAATGAATTGATATGATTGATATATGTCTTGAAATTTTTATCACAAGTTTTGTGTTTCAATACAAAATGTTAAAACAAGTTTTATGGGATTTTCAGAAAAGATAAAAATTTTTATAAAATATTTTTCCAGTTTTTCTGACCCAAGTTTGTGCCGACAGGCCGGTCGGTCGACCCAGACGGTCGACCGCACCAAGGGCCGGTCGACCCGTCGGGTCGACCGACGTACATAGATGTGCACGTCTGGAAGACACAAACTCGGTCGACCGTACGGGTCGACCGGGTCTGAGAGCAGAGCTCTCTGTTTGTTTGGGTCGACCGTGCCGGTCGACCGTGGTTGCCCAACGGTCACATTTCTGACCGTTGGCGGTCGACCCGGGCGGTCGACCGGTCGCCTGTCAGGCTGCCAACTCAGCCTAACGGCTAGTTTTCTGATGGGCCTATATAAACCCCATCTCTTTGGGTTTTTGGCCAAGGTTTTTAGAGACAAAATTTCCAGACTGTCTCTACTGTTTTAAAAGAGTTTTAAAAAGAGTTTTGTGCCAAAAGATTTATCTTTGTATTGTTTTGGGTTTTTGGAAAATCAAAGAAAACTAGGTTTTAGGATATTGATTTGATCTTTTATTTCTATCATATACAAGAGATTTCCCAAGTAGTTTTTCTTTGTTGCTTGTTTCCAAAAACACCTAGTTTTCCACACTTGAGCTATCTCCTATCCTATTCTATTAGGATCATTTGTTTTGTGAAAAAAGAGAAAAGAAAGAGAGATTGTTTGTGGTCTTTGGAACCACTTGTTGTAAACACCCTTGTTCTCTTTGTATCCCTCTTTGTAGAGGTGATCGGGTGATTGGTTTGCTCCCTCTAGTGAGAGGTGGAGTTTGGTTGTAAACCCTCTTCGGTAGAGGTGTTAGTTGTTGTATTGGCTACGGGCCTACCCCTCGGTTGTGAGGTGGTGTTTGTATTGAGAGAGGAGTTCGGTACTCCTTGTGTTGTAACAAATCCTTCTCGGTGAAGGTTCCCTCGGTGGGAGTCCTCGGTGGACGTTATAGTGGATTGGAAATCCTACACGGTGGTGTAGGCAGGGATGTAGAGCAAGGTGCTCGAACCTCGAAACATATCTTGATCTTTGCGTTTGATCCACTTGTCTCTCTAACTCTCTCTCTCTCATTTTTTTGTGCAAAGCATCATACTTCATTCATATCATATATTGCTTGTTGTGCCTTACATAATTCATATTGCTATATCTTGTATATGCTTGGTTGTTTGTGTGTGCCTCACTTATACTTAACCACAAGAGTTTCACATAGCACCTCAACCCATTCAAGGGAATCAAGAGGAGTTAGTCCAGAGCCCTTCACGGGGAATTCAGCTACACTTGTGTGTTGTATTAAGTGTGTTGCAAGATTTGCATTAGCTTCCGCATTTAGCGCACTTAGTTTTGCATTTAGTTCTAGATTAGCACTTGCACCTATTCACCCCCCCCCCCTCTAGGTGTTTTTCACAGGCCACTGCATTGGAACTTCTGGTAAACCAACTTGAGAGGGATGTAGAGGAATGGCGCCGTCTCAGCCATTCAGACCTGGAGTCTTCGGTTAATAAGCAGCTTGCGCACCTTATCGCTCAAATGCATGAAGCTCATCTTGCCGCTCAGGAAGCCGCTAAGGCCATTTCTTCTGACTTGAAATCCTTAGAGACAAGGAAGGTAGAGCTTGGGGACGCCAGAGATGCTTCTAGCAGTGCTCTTCTTGACGCCGAAGATAAAATCGAAAAGGCCAAGGAGATGATCAGGAAGACTAATCTTCTTTTATCCAAGGCTGAACCAGTGCGTCTTGAAGAGACTGCGCAGCTTGAGCAGCTTAAGGCTCAGAGTGACGAACTCTCGCGGCAGGAGTTAGCTCAGAGGGCAACCTTGGTTGAGGTTGAAGCTCGCTTGGCCCAGACGGCGAGCTTTAATGAGGCTGAGCTAAGATCGCAGGCGCTTGTCAGGGCTGCTGATGATCGGAAGACAATGCTGGCCTTTCTTGAAGAACGGATCAAATCTTATGAAGCACCCTTATAGCTTGTAATATATGTGCCTTCATGTATCCCTTCTTTTCAGAATAAATAAAAGTAATTTTATTTTGACTCCCCTGTTGTATTTCCAACTTGTTTTATCTTTTGAATTATCGCTTCCAAATTGTATTGCAGCCACTTGAGAAAATAGTCTTTACTGGACTAAATAATGAGACTTGGCTATCTGTCGGTTCAGAGGTCGCAATGACGTAACCGATTGAGAAGCCACCAAGCTCGAAGTAGTCCTTGACGGACTGAAAGGTGAGACTTGTCTTTTGTAAATATCAACATGCTCGAAGGTAGTCCTTGACGGACTGAAAGGTGATACTTGTCTTTTGTAAATGTCAACAAGTATCGAAGTTATTCTAGACGGACTAAAAGGTGAGACTTGTCTTTTGTAAATGTCAACAAGCTCGAAGGTGTCCTTGACGGACTGAAAGGTGAGACTTATCTTTGTAAATGTCAACAAGTATCGAAGTTGTCCTTGACGGACTAAAAGGTAAGACTTGTCTTTTGTAAATGTCAACAAGCTTGAAGGTGTCCTTGACGGACTGAAAGGTGAGACTTGTCCTTTGTAAATGTCAACAAGTATCGAAGTTGTCCTAGACGGACTAAAAGGTGAGACTTGTCTTTTGTAAATGTCAACAAGCTCGAAGGTAGCCCTTGACGGACTGAAAGGTGAAACTTGTCTTTTGTAAATGTCAACAAGTTCGAAGGTAGCCCTTGACGGACTGAAAGGTGATACTTGTCTTTTGTAAATGTCAACAAGTATCGAAGTTGTCCTAGACAGACTAAAAGGTGAGACTTGTCTTTTGTAAATGTCAACAAGCTCGAAGGTAGCCCTTGACGGACTAAAAGGTGAGACTTGTCTTTTGTAAATGTCAACAAGCTCGAGGGTGTTATGGGATTTGGAAGAAGGTTTCGTTTTCATTGCGAAAAACAAGGAGATCACTGTCATAGGTTTAATGTTAACGTAACAGCGAAATGGATGCCAGAGGTTATCATAGCATAAAAAAGGTTCTCGTTCCCACAGGGAGAAACGAGGAAATCACTGTCATAGGTTTAGTGTTAACGTAACAGCGAAATGGATGGAAAGATCTTTATATGTGGTCTTACCATTCTATGGATGAGAATTGGTAAGTGATTTGGAGAGGGAATCAAATGAGAAAAGGTCCCTTAGGATTTTTAGCAAATCCCCAGCTGTCAATAGGTTTGATATGCCTTTACCAACTACCGTTTGAGTCGGGCTAGCCATGCTATTCCCCTCAGCATGATGAGTTGTCGAGGACTTATGTTGGGCTTAAAGGCCAACATTAACATTTTTCTCTATCCTTAACCGTTAAAGGTGTCAGATCATTTGGTTAGCATGGATGTAACCTTGATTCTCCTTTGAGACAACCAGTGTATGACCAGGTTCCTACTGTTTATGGTTGCATGATCTCGTTTGGAGGAAGAGAGAGGCTCTCTTTACGTGTATCTTGGATATGAGGGTCTTGATCAGAGGTGTAGTGTTAACTTGATCATGAGAAGGATCCTTAATCAAGGATAATACTTCTTTAAGAACTTGCCATTGATCGACATCATGAGTAAATCACCATCTGAAGTCATAAGGCGGTATGCTCCGTTTGAATAGACTGTTTCTATTACAAACGGTCCTTCCCATTTGGGCTGAAATTTGCCTTTGGTTTTGTGTGTCATGATCATCGGTCGTCTGACGGCTAAAACCAAATCTCCCTTCTGGAAGACTCTTTGTTTGACCTTCTTATTGAAGGCTTTTGAGACTCGAGCTTGATACAACTCGATGTGTTGCTGAGCTTGTAGCCGCTTCTCATCTAGGGCTTCGAGCTCTTGAAGACGCAACCGATCATTGTCCTCTGATGTGATCTTAGTCATTAAAGTGACTCGCAATGACGGCATCTGGATTTCCAACGGGATGACTGCTTCGCACCCGTACACCAGGGAAAAAGGCGTATTGCCTGTCGGGATCCGAACCGTGGTTCGGTAAGCCCAAAGACATTCACCAAGCTTTTCGTCCCAATCTCGCTTATTCGAGGAGACGAACTTCTTGAGTAACTTGATGATTGTTTTGTTGAATGCTTCCGCCAAGCCATTAGCGGCGGGATTATAGGCAGTTGAAGCCACATTCTGAATTCGGTATTTATCGCAGAATTGATAGAATACTTGGCTTATGAATTGGGGACCGTTATCATGGATGATCCGCCTAGGGACACCAAATCGATGGATGACATGGTGTTTGATGAAATTAACCACGTTAGAAGTTTTGACTTCAACCAGTGGTATGGCTTCTGCCCATTTTGAAAAGTAATCGGTTATTGCCAGGATAAACTGGTGACCTCTTGTCGAAGAGGGGCTGACTGGCCCTACGACATCGATTCCCCATGCTTCAAATGGACATGAAGCAACAGTTGGGTGGAGCAACTCCGGAGGCTGGTGTATGAAGTCCGCATGAATTTGGCACGCTTTACACCTTCGTGCATATTGGATGGCATCGGCCATCATGGTTGGCCAATAATATCCCAGCCTATGTAACCTGTCTCTAAGTTTTGGACCTAGCTAATGAGCTACACATATGCCGTCGTGTTCTTCTTTAAGCACTTCCTGCGCCTCTGAATTAGAAAGGCAACGGAGGAGGACACCGTCATATGAACGGCGGTAAAGTGTCTTCAGAGTTGGATCGTAGTAGAAACGGAGAGACCTTCGTCTGATAGATGCCGCTTCTTTAAGGTCGTCTGGCAGGAGACCATGTAAAGCATAGTCGATGAGAGGAAATCGCCAATCTCTCGGCTCAAGATCCGTCGAGATATTATAGACCTCTCTGGTTCTTAACATATGCTTAGAGCATACAAGGTGTCGGGTCGCGACTGTGAGGTGATACTCGGTGTCGACTGGCAGGGTTAATGTTGTTGCTAATGCAGCAAGAGCATTTGCCTTGGTATTTTGAGATTGAGATACGTGCCTGATGTAGAAACCATCAAACAGATTAGCCAATTCGATGACTGTATGATAATAAGGCACCAAATCCTCGTGGCAGACCTCATATTCGCCTTTCACCTGATTGATAATCAGTTTTGAATCGCCGTAAGCTTCAAGGTAGCGTACCCCCATTCCGTGGGCGAGCTGAAGGCCAATAAGTAGAGCATTATATTCTGCTACATTATTGGAGCATGATTCCGTCAGAGAAAATGCTCTAGGAAGGACATGATTCTGCGGAGAGATAAACACGACCCCCACGCCAGCAATAATCCTGCCTTTAGGACCTATTCGTGATGCTCCATCAAAAAACATCTGCCAAACTATCCTCCGCTGTAAAGGTAATAGCAGGTACCTTTGATTGCACATGATGGCACTCGGGGCATGGAGACTGAGCGTCATCTTTAGGGATCTCTGGCATATATGTCAGGAATGATTCTGAATCAGCCAGCGCATCTCTGAGTGCTTCTCTTGTCTCTTTTGAGAGACGAAGGAGCTCGTGTATTGTAATACGAGCCGGGATATTAGCCAGCTGGGCCAATATGTCAAAACGAAAGGGCGTGTCAAGCCCTGGGCCTGAAGGCTTCTTCAGGACATGGTCGAATCGGACTTCCTTAGGCTTCTCCTTTCCCTTGGTTGGAACCGAAGCAGATGCTGGTACTTGTACTGACGTCGTTAGCTGTTGTGTCTCGTCAGTAGCTTTCTCATACTGTCTTAAATATGATTTTCCAGATCGAGTACCCGTTGGCTGAGGTACATCAATCTGTGTCGTGCAAGCGTGCTTTTCCCCTTCAGAATCGCTGAGAGAAGCTGATGTAAGATTGTCATCGTCTGGTAGGATGGAGATGACATTGCAAGATTTGCCCTTCGACTTGGACTTCTTTGAATCCCATTGTTCGTCTTGGACAAGGTCTGGATGTATCCACATGACTTCCCCTGTCTCGAATGTTAAGGGAACAAGACCCTTATTATCTTGAGTTTTAGTGGAGGATGTTTGACCTCCAACCACGGCGCAGAGATTGGATAAGTCCCGTCAGGAACTGTGACCTTTGAGGTTTTGCCGAACTCGAGGGTCACCATATTGGCAGTGACTTTCTTCTGCTCTGACTTCAGTGTCAGGACTCCGACGTCGATCAAGGCTTGAATTCTGTCCTTGAGGACAAAGCACTTGTCGGTGGGATGGTGAATCATCCTGTGGTAGAGACAGTATTTGGGATCATTCGTGCGTCCTATCTCATTGGGACGTCGAGCCTCTGGTAGCTTCATTTTATTCCCTTTGTGGAGTAAATGGAATATTGTGACTACCTGATCGTCTCTGAAGGAGTATTGTTTCGGAGAAAACTTGGACTCCTGATTATTGAAGCCGCCCTTCTTGGCCTTTGACTGAACATCCTCTGATAATTCAACGGACATAGTCTCTTTCCCTTTGGCTTGAGAAGGCTGCGCCATGTCGCTATGCCCTTTATTGTTCACACCCCATTTGCCTTTAGGGGTGGATGGTTCAAACTTTTTAGCCGACTTTTCGGCTATCTCAGCTTGTTCGACCAATTCTTTCCAGGTATGGGCTTTGACAGCCCCCATGCGAACCTCTACTTGGTCCAAGAAGTTGTGTCTGCACGTCTGTAAGAGCATGGGTAATGGCATCCCTACTGGGCACATCAAAGACAAGTTTCTGAATCGCTCAATGTAGTCACGGACAGATTCGCCCTTCTTCTGCACGGTGGAGAGGAGCTTGTTCATGGTTACCTCGGTATCGTCCTCATAGAAACGATAAAGGAATCGGGTTTCCAGGTCGATCCAAGAATTGACAGAGCCCGGAGGGAGACTTCGGAACCAGTCAAATGCTACCCCTTTAAGGTGCCAATAAACAGCCTAGCCATGATGGCATCATTGTCTATAACATTACCGGTCTGAGACCGGAAATAGTAGATGTGCTGGTTTGGCGATCTCTTACCATCGTACGTATGTAACGTTGGTGGTTTGAACTTCAGTGGGTATGGCACTGAATCCCACTCCAGCGGGTAAGGATGGACTGTCCCCACTTTCTTTAATTCATCCCTCTGAGCTAGGGATGCTATTTGAGCTTGGAGGCCCTTAAGGACTTCAGCATCTAAAGAAGAACCCTCCTTGGACTTTTCCGTCTTCAGTTGGTCATTGCTAAGATGTTCTTCCTCATCATGGTTACTCCCGGTATCATTGTTATTCCGGTTATTGAGGAGTTGAGAGAGCATCTGTTGAATGTTATCCAAAGCTTCTTGTTGGGTTTTGGAAGTTTGCTCCTGAGCTTCCAAACGCCGACGAAGGTCGTCATTACCATTGTCAGCCATATTGACTGATACTCTGTCTGTTCGCACTGAGCTGATTGTTGCCGAAGAGGCATACCCACTATCTTCATCTTCTCCATCAGACGACTGGACTGATCTTCTCCTTAGTTCCGGCGAGGCTACTACCGTTGAGGAAGATGGCTGTTCATAACTGTAGGGCATCGCAACCCTAGATATGGTATTTCGGAAGACACCCTCTTCATGTACCAAGACTTCGCCTAAGCCTGGGCTATAATCTGGATCTGGGGAACTGTAGGGAGTGTCGTCGGACGCTTGTCTGCCCCTGCGCAGCTCTTGTCCTCTTCCGGTCATGTTAACGGATGCAGAGAGTAGGTCTCGCGAGACGCTCTTTTTTTATGATGTTTCACCGAGGCTTACACCGACAGTCGAGCAAAAACTGATCGTCGACCTGGAGGAGTGGCGGGGATTGGTCCTAGCCGGCAATGGACCGAGTGGAGTGTCACCAACTGACATCTCACTTGTTGACAACAGGAGGAAGAAGTTTGAAAAGCTTCTGACTTTCGTTTGCTTGTCAAGAATTCCCGCAAGTCAGACCCAGTCGGACCTAAATGATCCAATGCAGAGGCTCTTTTGGATCGCGCATAGGACGATGTCCTGCTCCTTTTATCCCCGCAGAGGGGATTAGCACTGAATAGAGCTTCAGCTCTAGCTTCGCGGCTAAGAACCTTGGAAACGCCCTTGGGCGCTGAAGCTGCATAAGCAACGCTATTAGTACTTAGGGACAATCCCTTAGCTCTGCCACAAAGTGTGAGCTTAGCGCTTGATGAACTGGAGAGCGGGGCACGCTGCGGTGCTTTATCCGCTATGCTGCTGCGAAGGCGATTAGCCTTAGATAGTACTTTGGCTCTAGGCTCGCGGCCGAAAGCTTTGGAAACGCCCTTGGGCGCTGAAGCTGCATAAGCAATGCTATCAGCACTTAGGGTCGATCCCTTAGCTCCGCTGCGAGGAGCGAGCTTAATAGTTGAAGAACTGGGGAACGAAGCACTTTGTGGTGCTTTGGTTCCAGCTTCGCGGCTATGAACATCGCGCGTATGCTGTGGTACAGTAGCTTCGCTCATGAGAACGAGGCTGGCGCGAGTTGTTGCTCTTGAGTTGGGCGAAGGTATGGTCGCCGCTATAACTTCGCGGCTAGCAGCATTGTTGGAGCAGGCAGGCATCTTGCATTTTTCTTCACGAGAGAGACGGACTTCTGGTGTAGCTACGCCTGAGGCTTGGCCCAGAGCCTTCTGTTTTGGCCTCCATATCTGCTTTGACAAGGGAGACATAGGTTCGCAGGGAACCTGACTAGCCACACGCGAGGCTGAGGGGTGTGGCAGAATTCTGCTTCTGGTGCCTTGGCCATGGAGACCTTTCTATGCTTCCGTGCACGAAGCATTAGACCACCCCCAGAGAGGACTTCTTCAAAATTTTCTTGGTCGAAGTGAACGACCAGGTTCTCGAAAGTGATGGACTTGGACTGCGGGCGTGTTTCCTTGTTGCGCCAGAGGACCGCAATAGGCTCGCAGAGAGCCTTATCTGTCTCCGCAGAGACTTGCCTTTTAGATCTAGCCAGAGGGGCTCTGGCTGCACCGGCTTTTCTGAATTCAGAGATAGACCCGAAGGTCTGTTCGTCGCATTGCGACACTTGATTCTCAGCAGTGGAGAATTTAATCCCCAGCGGAGTCGCCATCTTGTTTTCCATTGATTTATAAAAGGGGAAAACTTACAAAAAAGGGTCGAGGAGCTAAATTACAAGTATTCTAAAAAGATTACAAGTAGATCTCCTCGGAGATTCTGGAGAAGTGTGCCGATAGGAATCTGGTCAGCGCGCGACCACTTTATCCCTTTGACGATGCGAGCGATGAGATTCCCTTCTCGCCTGGTTCGGGGAATCAGAGAACGAAAGGTTGGTAGAACCTTATTGTTACTTCTCAAAACCCCCTTATCTTAGGAATTCCTTCTCGCCTGGTTCCGGAGATTCCCTGAGAAGAAGGAAGGTATTAGGGTATCAACACCCTGATTAGAGAAGCAGTTCTCTAGAGTCTCTGAATTTAAGAGAATAGATCTCTGTTTGTACGCGCGGTGCGTCCTTTCGAGAAGTCATGAAGAAGTCCTTGCATGTGTGGAGGTCCTCTGGAGGTCGTGTGGGAGCTCTCTTCTTCTGGAGTCTCTTCTCCTTATGCCCCTGGTGGGCTATTTATAGGAAGAGCAAGGGTATAATCGTCCCTTGAAAATATAGAAACAGATTGAATCAAATCTGTTTAAATCTGGAAAGTAGCCTTGCTGCAGGCTAGAATCAGCTTTTGCGAAGCTAGAAGTAGCAAGTCGGTTGATCCTCTTGATCTGTTTTGATCCTTTTCATATAGTTGGAAGATTTCCCCTGATCCTCTTACTCGTTTTGGAAGAATAAGAGATTATGGCAATCAACTGCCAAATTTGATCTCAGATTTGATCTTGATTGGATTTGATCTCAATCCTGATTAGATTTGATCTCATCTGGAGATTTAATTGGTCAAAGGTTGACCATAGCAGACCCGCAGTGCCGCTGCCCGCATCGAGCTCGCAGCGGAGCTGGAAGGCGCATGTGGCGAAGTCAGAAAACAGCTCTTCAGCGGAGCTAGATATCGTCTGTGGCGAAGCTATCGAACATCCTTCTGCGCGGTTGCGTGTGGCTTCAAGCGAAGTTAACTCTCTCTCTCTCTCTGCGGAGTTAGCTGAGCACTTTCGGCGAGGCTATAAGTTAGTTCCCTGGCGAAACTGTGAATGGCTTCAAGGCGAAGTTGGATGATCTTAGCCTCTCAAGCGAGGCTGTCCCTTTGGGCTCATGTGATGCTAAGTGCTAGTATCTTAGACCTGCTGAGGTCTGTTTAGAGACAATCTGGGCTTACTGTCTGCTTCACTGGATCAGTAGAGTCCAAGTTGCTTCCTTGTCCCTCGGAGATGGGTGAAAACTGGTCGTCAACTTATCTGTCACTTGTCTTTTGTAAATGTCAACAACTACAGAACTGGTCGTCAGCTTGTCTATCGCTTGTCTTTTGTAAATGTCAATAAGTTTAGACATTGTTCGGACCAATCAGAATCTTGTCTTTTTAAAGTGTCAACAACCACTAACTTGCTAACTCCTTACTTGATAATCCACATGAATTTAATAGCCTCTACTTGGCCTTACTCTTGCAAGCGTCATTGATGGCTCATGATGATGGATTCTAACACTCTAACGTCTAACTGTCAACAAGCTAACATTATTTTATTCCATGCTTACTCTGTTTAGTTTTGATAGTTTAAGTGTAGCTTGCACTTGTTGTTGAGTTAGATGTGAAAGTGATCTTATGGGTCATGCTTTGAAAAACTCTTGAACCAAGGACTAGTGATGGACAAGAATGCATGTGAGGCCACTATCACTAAGAGGTTAGCATGGTTAGTGGAGCCATTAGTAGTTAGTAGTCATGAGTTTTCTTTCCTTTTTACTTTGTTTTAGAAATAATTACAAAAATCACAAATACATTCTTTTCTATGTTTCCCACTACTTTGTTTTCACTGTATCCTTCTCTTTCCATTCTTTATTTCTTTTCTTTTCATTCTTTAAAATATAGAAGAACCGTTAACACATACAAGAATAGACCAGTAAAGCTTCTATCACTTTCCGTCCTTGTGAGTTCGACCCCTTTAGCCTCTATACTATAACGGAAGTATCGAGAAAGCCAAAGCACACACACTTTTATTGCTTGATTTCGAAACAACACTTTTTGTGTGCGATTTTCCCACGATCAAATTTTGGCGTGATTGTCGGGGATAGGAACGGTCTAATCCCACATTTTTTTTTAACTTTTCTTCTTTTTTTTGGTGTGCAAGTAAAAATTTTCAGAAATTTAGCATTGCAGAAATCCACACTTGTGTGGCTGGGTAAATTCTTGTATTTTGCTATATTATGCTGCTAGTTTTTATTTATATTACCTATACACTATAATAATTTAAGAACTAAAATATGAAAATTGGATGCTTTAAAATGGTTTAGATATTTGCATCTAGGCTTTCAATATACTATATTTTGTTCTTGTGTTGTTATGATCTTGACGGAGGTGTATATATTGCATTGCATATAGCTTAGGACAAACACTTGAGTGATTTACTCGCTTTTTTGTATTCATTCTTGTCTATATTGCACACTCGCATGAATCAGAAATTAAGGGCAAAACCAACATAACATAAGGTGGGAAAGTCATTACCCTTTCTTAGCCCAAAAATCACCTTCCCACTCACACACTCTAAGCCTAAATAAAATTTCCTAAACGTTGGCCCCTAGGGACATCTCGTACTCATTTAAGAGATTGACCTAAGAGGAAAGTTGTTAGAATTTGACTCTTGTCAAATTGGTGTCAAAGGTTGACGATTGAGAGGAGAAACCTTGAAGAACAGTGGTTTGGCATAATTAGGTCCATTGCTCTGACACGGATACCTCCCACTGATTTTGCACCTGCCTGACCGATTAACTTGTGGTCGGATTCCTACAATGTACCCCCCGTGGACAGTCTAACTAGTTAGGAATAGTCTAGGTGTTTGTCAACCCTAGTATATGCTTGTTTTTGAATTTTTTTTTTTCTTTATTTGTTTGTTTGTTTGTTTGATTTTCATTTTTTATCATTAATGTGATAAAATAAAATATAACCAAAAATTTTCCAACCAAATGAATCCATTTTTTATCTAGACATCATTTGACTCAGATAATTTCAACCCGGCTGTATACAACATGAACCAACAATATACGCCGGATTTGACTTAACTGACTCAGTATGACCCATACCGCCAATTCTATGACAATAATTTTCAAAATAATTTCACTCTTCACAGAGTCCATGAGAATTCACCTCCCCCAAGTTAAATTTTCAATCACATTGTCCATAATATTCATTCTCTGATTCTGCTTCACATCCAACTTTTCCTGAATCACAAATTGAAGAAAAATCAGAGTTGCAAAGGAGTTTGAAAGAAATAATAGAGGCTCAAAATTAATTTAAAAACATGGTGGCCTCATTATATCCACAAAATTTCCAAAATTCATACAGTTCTTTTGCAGAACCACTAAAAGAACAATCATTGTTGGAAAAAACTGTGAAATTCGTGCAAGTGTCTGAGCGGCTAATTCAAAATATGGTTGACTTTCAATATCCACCAAATTTTCATATGACTCAAGAATCATGTCATTTTGAAAATCAAGCTTCAATTTTATTATGCCAACCTGAACTAGACCAAATCAAATCCTTAACATTTTGGCATGTTATCCATTTCTTGAAATTGAACTCGAAGATGAATATGAACCTGAGCTTAAATTTAGCAATTCGAGTTCAATCCTTGAATCAATATTGACTTATGTAATGTTACATAAATTAAGTTATATTCTTGAGCCAGTTTTGATTCTCATTCATGAACTTGAATCAATCATTTCACCCATTCATATTCTTTTCGTGAACGAAAATCAAGATTCAATTTCTCTACATCCATTTGAACTTGCCCAAAATTTTGAGAACCACCTTGACATTTTGGCAAGTTATCCTTTTTCTGAAATTGAAATTGAGTGTGAATGTGATCCTAATTCTCAAGTTGGTAATTTCATTCCACTTTTTGATTCAATAATGGCTCTAATATCTTTACAAGATTTTTTTATATTCCGGAGTCAATATTGAATCCTGTACCAGTACACTGTGAAATAGAATCACCAATATTTTACGACCATATTCCATTAATGGGAAAGTGGATGAACATCAATTTTTGGTTTGGACCCCAATTTTGCATCAAATTCGACTCCAATTTCTAAATCTCGACTTGATCTAAGTCAGTTTCCCGAGTCGATATTCGTTCCTGTTCTTTTTGAGCCCAAGTTAATTATCTTCCACAATCACACTTCTTTATTAGACAACGGTGTTGAACATAATAACTCTGAGTTTATTTTTGAAAATAGGTCATTTGATGGGGAGAATTTTTCCAATCAGATCCATACATTTCTATAATATTTTAATGGGTTGTATTAGAGAGGTCACTGGTCGGTTCCTTCAAGATCCACAATATTTGGATTGGGCCGCATCCATGGACCAATCTGACCACCACCGGAACCACCACCATGAGGTAAATTTTTTCCTCTCCATTTATTTTCTGCATATACATATTCACGATGCATTGAGGATAATGCATGAGATAAGTGTGGGGGAGGGTTTACTAACGTAAGTTATTCTAAAATTTCTTTCTTTTACACTTCTTTTTATAAAATTTTTAGATTTTTCTTTTGTATAAAAACCCTTTTCTTTTCTTTTTATAAAACTTTTTGAAATATAAGAAATAGTTTTTATTTATTTTTAAGAAAGTTAAGAGGATCTTAGGAATTAAGAAGACCAAAAATTATGAATTTTTAAACTGAGTCAAAATAATAGATCTTATTTAAATTTTATGATAAGAAAGTAAGATTGAAAAGATAATTTAATCTCGAATTTTTTACCTTAGATATTTGCACTTCACACTTATACAATTTTTTTGGATTGAAATAAAGACTGAAAATGTGATAATATATATATATATATATATATATATATATATATATATATATATATATAATAATGATTAAAAATCACTTATTAAAGCTGGGTAGTTATGCCTCAGGAAGCATGATTATTCACGCCTAAAACGGTGGACAAAAATAAAATAATTTCCTTTAATTTTGTGATCTTATTTACTCGAGTCCTTAAGTCTGATGGATGTTTTCTCATCTGGTTTTCTAAAACCATCTAGTTTGAGAGTAACCGGTTAAAGGCTCACTACCCCAGGTAAGATAGAAAGCCTAAGAAAATTAATAGAAAAAGAAAAAATTTGATATAAATAAATGACATGAAAGTTAGAGTCGATATCCTAAAAATTTTCACTATTCACAAGTACATATTTTCTAAATGTAATTTCATGAAAGATCAAAGAATTGATTCAATTTTAAGTTCTTACATTTAATTTATAATAAGATTTTGCATTTAGACTTAGTTTAAGGGAGAATAATTTCTGGTTCTCCTATGACCTTGAATCGCTTAAATTTTCGTAAAAATATTTTAACACTTTTATCTATTTCAAAATACATTTTCAAAATACTAATATTTAATTTCTTTCTTTATGGGTTTTGTGGGTGTAATCCGTTGAAAACCCTCAGGAGACAAAACTCCTCCTCTAGAGGAAACCTAGAGGTTTAACGGCTTATTGCACATGCTCAGTGTAATCGCGTCACCTGTGAAAATGGTGTAATAATTTCTTTAGTTTTTCTGTTTTTCTCGGGACAAGCAAAAGATAGGTGTGGGGTATGATTGGTCTCTATATTTGCATATTTCATACCACATTTTCACACTTATTCTATATAAAATTCTACTAAATAATGGCTTTCTTGTGTGTTTCTAGGTCCATGACACGAAGTAAAGAAGAAGCCAAAAAGTCTAATTTATTTGGGAATTTTTAAAGCGTAGAAGAAGCCAAACTTTTGAAGCCCAATCTGCTAATTTTGAGAGCAGAAAACATGAAATCAGAAGTCAATACACTACCCATACCTCTAGCACCAGACCCACGCCCTGGCGCTGTCCTTCTGGCTGTAGCATGGCTCCGAAAACGCGGCCATGCTTTGGAATTGTGCGTCGAGCTTTGACGCACTACTCCATTAAACTCCCCTGGTGCCATCTTTTACCTATAAATACCCAGTGTTCAGCAGATTTTCAGAGAGAGGAGTTTAGAGAAGAGTTTTTAAAGAGTTTTTAGGGTAGTTTTCTTTTTTTAATTTAAGTTAGTTTTTCTTCTTCTTTCTCTTTTGTATTTTTTATTTCTTGTAGATCATGTAATAGGGAAGAGAGTAGTACATAAGATGAAAGTAAGAGTTCTTGTAATGGAAGGTGACATTCTATGAAAGATTCTCTCTTTATCTCTACTTATTTTCTTCTCTCTAACTCTTTTTACATTGTTAGCTAATTTTCTCTCATGGCAACTAACTACTAACCACTAACTTGCTAACTCTTTACTTGATAATCCACATGAATCTAATAGCCTCTACTTAATCTTGCTCTTGCAAGAGCCATTGATGGCTCATGATGATAGATTCTATCACTCTAACATCTAACTCTCTAACAAGCTAACATTACTTTATTTCATGCTTACTCTAGTTTAGTTTTGATTGTTTTAGTGTAGCTTGCACTTGTTGTTGAGTTGGATGTGAAAGTGATCTTATGGGTCATGCTTTGAAACGCTCTTGAACCAAGGACCAGTGATGGCCAAGGATACATGTGAGGCAATTATCACTAAGAGGTTAGCATGGTTAGTGGAGCCATTAGTAATTAGTAGCCATGAGTTTTCTTTCCCTTTTACTTTGTTTTAGAAATAATTACAAAGATCACAAATACATTCATTTTTTATGTTTCCCACTGCTTTGTTCTCACCGTATCCTTCTCTTTTCATTCTTTGTTTTGTTTTCTTTTCATTCTTTAAAACATAGAAAAATCGTTAACACACACGTGATCGATAAAGCTTTTATCGATTCCCGTCCTTGTGGATACCCGTTTAACCCATATGCTATAACGGAAGTATTGAGGAAGCCAAAGCACATACACTTTTGTCACTTGATTTCAAAATAACACTTATTGTGCGCGATTTTTTCACGATCACCATGTGTGTGTAATTAACAGTAGATGCAACAAGTTTGTGATTAGTTAATAGGATAAACTCTTAGGCGGCTAAAATCTATACAAAACACAAGAATCTGATACTAATTGAAAATCACCTAAGAGGGGCTGATTAGGTGATGCTAATAAAAAATGCTAAGCAAATTTAAAATAAATATTTACTGTAATTAATAATAAACAAGAATAATCAGAAATAATGAGCAAGAAAAGGTTTAGAGAAAGCAAACTCTACAAATACCAAGAAATGTTATTGAGGTTCGATTCGCAGATCTACATCCCCTCTCTAACTACTATAGAGAAAGTTTCCTATCACTGACTTGCGAAATTGAACTCACACTTACAACACAGATCAGTCGAGATCTACTCAGAGCCGTAACTCCTAAACGACCACTCTCACTAGAGGTTCACTACAATAAAGGTAGCAAGATTTGTGAATTGATCGCTAGAAACTCTCACAAACAACAATCCTATAGCTGAGATAAGAATTGAGAGCTCAATCTTCTGTGTGAGAAAAATTGAGAAATTTGAAGCGAAGGCTGAAGAAATTTTGTGAGAATTTTCTCTCAGAGATTTGATGAAGAAAAGCTCAGAAAACTTGTTATAAAACTAATATAAAAACATCTGCTAAATCTTGATTTTATAGCAATTAAATATTAATACCGCTTGCTAAATATCACTCGAGAAATATGTGAAAAGCTGTCAAAAATGGATCTTTCATTTTCGATAGGTAACGATAACAAACGACTATATTTTTCCAAATATGAAAGTCATTTTGAAAGCTGTATAAGGCCTGTCGATAGTCATTTTTGAAAGTACCCAAGTACTGTTGAAAATGAGTCAATTCTGCAATCCAGCTTAACTCTCTGGGAAAAGGCTATCAAAATGGTTTAAGAGCTGTCGAAAATAGTTTTCGACAGTTTGAAAAAAACAGAGGGAAAACTGTCAAAAATGAGTCAGTTTTGCAACCAACCCAACTCTTTGTAAAACACTTTCGAAAAACGTGCACATGAGCTGTCGAAAAAATGGTTCAACTCAAAATCAATTCTGTGCGCGCTGAGTATACATTTTGAAAGTCCTGAATAAGACTGTCGAAAATGATACAATTTCTCTGATTCTTTTCAAAAATTTATTTAAATTATTTTTAACTTATAAATTATATAAAAATAAGTTTCTTTAAGAACTTTTAAGCACTGTTATGTATGGAATAAATCCAAAACACATTTCAAACAAATAACTTATTTTTAATTTTTAATCTCCATTAAAATCAACTTTTGCTAAAATAATCTATTAAAAAAATAGTACTTCAAATTTATGTTTATAATTAATATTATATATATATATATATATATATATATATATATATATATATATATATATATATATATATATATATATATATATATATATAACTCCATCAAAAAAAGAAATCAAATGTGTCTATGTTGTCAGCTTGAGCTACCAAATTCTAAAGCTTTAACAAAATTCTAACTTACAAATATAATCAATTCAAGTAATATTAAGTCTTCTTGTTATGTTCTTCATTGAATGTAACTTATCGAGCTTCAATCATCAACTTGAGATATTTCAAGATGCACTTGTTAAAGCTGGGCTCTAAGATATGATCTTGAATAACCTATAGACTTTGTAAACACGTCAAGATTATTAGTTCTTTAATTATATACATTATTGTAGTGGTCACTTTCTGATCCGTCCGAGATCGTAACACATGTCTATCCAGCCTCCGACAGATATGCGACACGTGGCTACTTTCAGAACATTTAAGCTGGTATTTCGCCCAATTCGAATTTCGAAAGGGTCGTGCGATTGATAGAAGAATCAGATCTGATTACAAAGATCTTTATCCCTAAGCCCAATCGTAATTCAAACGAGATAGTTACCTCTTTGGAGCAGTTCATCCTTATCTACAGCCGAGCGTGAACCACAAGATAGAGATTGACTCTCTCCTATATCGATTCAAATAAGGGTGTTCGACTCAACTGTTATTAAGATACGAAATTTAGGTATTCAAACTGAGCAGGATTGTCTAAACTTATCTATTTGACATGAATTGTATAAATAGGAGATCTATTCCAGCAAGAAAGAGATCATGTTCACCCGAATCCAGAGAATCCTATTGTAATCGCCATTGACATAGTGAAACTTATCTCTCTCTCAGTGGTTTTTCCCTTTCAGGTTTTCCACGTATCTCATTGTGTTTGCGATTGATTATTTCTGTGATTTGGCTACATCCACTTTCCTATTTTGGTGCGTAGGCTGATTCTTTAGGAATTACCCATTACAGTTATGAATCATCAAAACATGAGTGATTGTACCCTTGGAACAACATAATTCTCTCTCTTCCACACACTTTTCTTCACCCTAATCCACAACTCGCACCCCCCCCCCCCCCAAAAAAAAGCTAAATAATTTCTTTTCATCCTTTTGACTATTCTACATTTTAATATTGCTTATGCTTTCTTTCTTCTATGACTTTCTTTCATTTTGCCATCAATTGTTTCTTTGTTTTTCCTTGACTATATTCTCTTTTTCCCCTTTTTGATGATTCTTTCTTCCCATTTCATTCCTTTTTTAATCTTTTATATGATTTCTTTTTATTTTTCACAAAATCAGGTTCATTCTATTTTAATTTATGATTTTTTTCTTAGTTCTCTTCTTCTAATTTTTCTACAATGATTCATTCTTTTAAATTTTACTTTATTTTTTTTTTTATTCATTTCTTTTTTTTTTCTTTATTGCTTTTTCTTTCCTTTATCTGATTCTATTCCCCTTATTTTTAATCCTTTGTTTGATAGTTTATGCGAAACTTTTTCTTTTCTTAGTTTGTAACTCTCTATTTTATTTTATATCTTTTGAATTTTTTTATATGTTTGTTTTTACACTACTTATTTATTTTTCAATTCCTTCTTTGAATTCTAATGTAAGATTTATTATTTCATTTTTTTATTGTTTCTTTTCTTTTCAGCTTTCCCTTTTCTCAGTCATTTTTTCTTTTTACATTTCTAGTGTTTTGAAAAAAAAAATCTATTATTTTTTTCTTTTCTTCTTCTTCTAAGACTATTCATCTTTTTATTTTGTCTCACTTTTCTATATTTATTCTTAACTTTTTGTTAAACTCTTTCTTTTCTTCCCTTCCATGTTTCTTCTTCTCTTTTTAAAATTTTTCTTGGGGAGCTGCATAATCTTTTAGAAGCAAATTGTGCCCCTCAGAGCTCCCAGGTGAGGGAAAGAGAGAGGCATTTTGAGGATGAGACCCTGCAAGTACGAGTGCTTCTACGCAGGAAGCCATCCCTTTCCACTCTCTTGATGAGTATGGCCAAGAGAGCTGATGTCTTTGAAGCAAGAAAAAGAATCATTTGAGAAATCCCACACAACACTAAAGGAGGCTTATATTGATTTCGCCCGTGCACAGTGTGCATCAAAGAATGCTGTTATGGAGAAAGAACAGCTAAAACAATCGATGCAGCAGCTAGAAAGGCGCTTGAAATCCATTGTTCACTCCATGACTGGATCACTGTGTGAACTCCAGGGCCAAGTAACTACCTTTGAGGGAGATAAAGAGCAATTTCAAAACTTTGTTATTGCTGCACTGAATTCCCTAAGTGGGAAAAACTACTAGTTCTTCAACTCAATCTTGTTCTATCCCCATTGAACAAAGGGTGAAGGACTGGATATTGGTTGCATCTTCTTCGCTGATTTCCTCGCGACATTAGAATAATATTTGCATTGTGCGTGATCGAACACATACACCTCTTCGCATCATGGTACATCATGGGCCAATAATACCGTGATCGAAGAGCTTTGTATGCTAAATTCTTTGCTCCTGGATGTGATTCGCAATCACCTTCAGGAATTTCTCTAAGATCCCCTATTCACTTTCACAGGGGCCAGGCATAAGAAATTCACCAAAGAAGTCCATCCTCCCAGACATATCTCTTGGTGAGCTCCGAGATTCACGAAACTTCCCCGTTGTTGTTCGGAAATATTCCATTTACCTTATAGTTGACAATATCGTCTATCCATTTTTGTTCTTTTGCAACTTCCATCATGATAACCAAATCATCATCTACAATGATGCTTGGGTTGAGAGCACTTCGACAAACACTTTTCTTCGAACTTTTTCACAATTCGAGGACCCCATCTTAAAGAGGGATCTACTCGAATATTATCTTCATGAGCAATTTTCTCGAGCACAAAATTATCGAAATATGTAGATTCTACCTTGACCGCTTTTAGGTGGTGTGCCATAACCGGATCTCTTGCTTTATAATTTCCGTTCACATGGTTCACCGCTAACTATGAATCCCTTGGAGATGTCAGTTCTGTAATTTGAAGCTGCTTTGCTATTTTCATGCCTAGGATCAAGGCTTCACTAACTTTTTCGTCCAGCTTGAAATGTGTGTCCTCGGATTGGTTATACTCTCTGTCGCCCCATTCTCTCTACAACTTTGAGGAGGTAACCAGAACGTTCCTCACTCAGTACGCCTCTCACAGGGAGACCAAAAAGAACAACCATCACATCCTCTCTGTCAAGATGAGGCAGGGTGACAAGCTCAAGTCCTACATCGGTTACTTCCAGAGCTAACTTTTTAAGGTTCCCAACTGTGGTGAAGATGTCTCTGCACTCGCATTCATCAGCGTGATGCAGATCTCTCACCCCTATACAAACATATGCTAAAGTATGATGTCACTCGAATGACTATCCCGAGCTCAACCCTATATCCAATTAGAGGAAGCCGTGAAGAGTTCAGTTAACCACTCTCTCAAACGCAGCACCGACAGAGAGAAAATGAACTCGCAGCTCGAAACCCGACCCATGCCAACAACCAGAAGCAAGGGCAACCCGCCTTCAGGAAATAGGCATTCTCGATCTCTCCCTAGATCCACTTCGAGCCTTTAGAGCAGAGCCACACATCAACTCGCTGAGGCTCCCCATCAATGACATCTTCAAGGCCATCAAGGACCAACTGTGGACAAGGCACCCAAAGTCGATCCAACATGTGGCGCCCCGATCTGGCGGGTACGGGGACGCCACTGCGACGTACAAACGCAGGGCGATGGTACCATCACGTATGTACGCTAAGCATCAATACAACACAATACATGGATCAGAGTGCGAAAATTACGTGGTGTTATACATTCCAACACAAAATAGTACAAGTACTTAGTCATCACAGATTGTGACATAATATTACATAAATATTACATCACCGGTAGTACAAAAGTAGACGGTACATGATACAAAAGATAAAGACTCACGAGCTGGAAGATAGAATCTCGCGAGCGGGGAAGACGGGAAGGAACTACGGCAGATCTGCCTGCTCCTCAAAGTAGGCCTGGTCCTCCGCTGAAGGGTCCACCTCGGTCCAACCTGATAAATCTGAACATACAAATCCAGGGTTGTTAGTGGGCAACCCAGCGAATGCGAAAAGAAGCCAAGTGGTAAGAATAAATAAAAATAAGTGCATCAGGCCAAGTATAATGTACCCAAATCAATAAGTATGAAATAACCACAATAAATAGTGAAATATGAAATTGACATTAGAATTTATGTGGCATGAAATAAAGCAAGTGTAGCAGGTCAAATGTCATGTAATCAAATTAGCAAGCAACGAATAACTACCATAAATAACAAGTAATAGAATTCATGTAACATTAAGTCAATTATCGAGTTATTATTAGGACTCGTTCAATTTGTATGTTTCGGTATATGACCGGTGCCATATACTTCCGCATACAAGCCGAGCGAGGTTGGTTATTGGAAATTGATGGGGAACGATGAACCATGTTTAGAATGGGTCCCGTGTATGCCCGGGACAACGGTCCAGGAGTATCCGGTACTGAGCCGGAACGTACCGCTAGGCACTGGGACTTACTATATGCCTGAAGGTCTTAGTATACGCCCGAACAGGAATAGAGTGTCACCATTCCCCACAGGATATATCCAGGGATTATAGCACACCCGGCAGGCAGGCAAGGGGGTAGGGGTGCCAGTACATCCCTCGAAAACGCCTGGTGGCCTCCAGGTCGAATCCAACAGGAATAGTTGTACAACATATGTATGGCCACCTTAAACACAGAAGCTATATCGATACCCATCAATTTCCCCCATCCCGGTGTAAGTTGTTTAAATATAACAGAGTCTCAAATAATAATGTCTACAGGGTATTCACAAGAATACAATATCCATGGTTATCCTATTACGGGGTTCAACAGGAGTATAATATCAGGAATAATGTCAGGAGCCTCCCTATTTCAGGGGTTCAAGTATACAGGAGTTCAGGAAGTACAGGAGTTCAGGAGTACCAAATATCTGATAATATAATAATCATGCCAAGTCCCTGTAAAAGTGGTAGTCATGAATATGTCATATAATACATGTATCAGGGGTGATAGTGTCCGGTCAAGGGTCACTATGTCAAGTCAATGTACTTGTACCACGTGAAAGCATGTCATATACCGGGTATCAGGAGTAGGTGTCAAGTATGACATATATCAAATACCGGTGTCAAATATCAAGTACCGGTACAAATACCGAGTACCAGTGTAAATACCGAGTGCTGGCATCATAAATCATATATCAAGTGTAACATGCCAAGTGTCGGTGTAAATACTGGGTGCCGGTGTAAATACCGTGTACAACAACATATATTAACTCGCATAACATGGTATCATGTACTAAAACTACGGTAACAAGTGCTAGGCATGCTAAAATATCCACATGTCAATTTCATGTTATAAATACAAGAGCGTTATTTTTAAGTGTATTAAAAAGCACTCGCCTGAAACCGGGATAAAATACCTGTTAAAAATCCGAAAAATCAGCGAACCGTACAAGCAATCCACTAGCCCATAGTTGTATATTAAAATATATAATTATAAATATTTATATAAATATTAGAGAGAGAATGAGAGAGGAGAGAGAGAGTTGTAGGAAGGAGAGAGAGAAAAAGAGAGAGAAAATATGGTGTTTTTAGAAAAGAATTAGGAATTAAAAGGGGAGGGGTAGAGTTGTAAATATAGGGAAGTAATTTTAGGATGAGGGGATGGGTATTTTGGGAATGAGGGATAAATTAGTTTTATTTAGGGAAGGAAATGAAAGGAAAGGAAGGAAGAATGGAAAGAAGTAAGAAAGAAAGAAGGGAAAAGAAAAAGGAGGGAAGGGGGCGGCCGGCGGGCGGCCGGCTGCCGCCGGAGGTGGTGGGGGCGACGCACGCCCTAGGGGAGAGAGGATGGGTGATGATGGGTTGGTGTTGTTTGGTTGGTGGAGGTGGTGATGGTGATGGTGGTTGGTGGTGGTGGTGGTTGTGGTGGTGGTGGTGATGATTGGTGGTGTTGGGGAGTTAAAGGAGGAGGAGGAGATGATGTTGTGGTGGTTGGAGTAGTGGAATTGGTGGAGGTGATGGTGAATTTTAGAGGAGAAAGGGTGGTGATGGAGGTGGGTTTGGATGAAATTGGTGGTGGTGGAGGGTTGTTGGAGGTTGAAGGAGGTAGTGGAGTGGAGAGGGGTTGTGGGGGAGTGGGTGGCCGACCTAGGGCAGCCGACGGTGGTGGTGGTGATGGTGGATGCGGCCGATTGGTGAAGGTGGCGTTGGTGGGTTTGTTATGAAGGAGATGAAGTTGGAATAAAAATGAAAAAGGAAAAAGAAGATGTTTAAATAGAAAGGGAGATGGAAATTGGAATGATGGAAAAAAGGGGGGAAATGGAGATGATTAATGGGGATGGAGGGGGGATGGGCTGCAGCAGCAGCCCATCTGTTGGCCCAAAGGCCCATCACTCTAGTTTTGATGATGATCAACTCATGTAGTTATAATACTAATGATCTTGCGTTTATTTAGTCTCAAATTTATGATCAAGATCTTAGTAGGTGCGTAGCTTCAACAAAGGATTTAAAGTTAAGTTTTGGAGCTAGCACGGTTTGATTCAAGAGCTTGTGCATCAAGACCACATCATGTACTCAAGCGGAGTCTAACTCTATGGATCGTGTTTGGACCAAGTCAAGAAGATGTGAAGACTTCAAGTGAAGACCTTCAAAGATCAAGACTTGTGTCTAGGTTTATTTTTATAAGATTTTATTTTAGATTAAAATGTAAAGGATAGAATAGTTGGTGGATTGCTCAAGTATATCTAATACACACACACTCTTGATTTTGATAAGTTTTTCATAAAAAATTTTTATTTTGGAAAAATACAACAGAGTTTTCTTTTTATAAAATACCGATTGGTTTTTGGTATTTAAAGTTTACATGTATTTAACCAAAACCATGTTTAGTGCTTAATGTCAAAAACATAGATATTTCACCATGTATGTGTAGTGGATCATATCCATACACTCTATGCTTTAAATGAGTTTAAAATATCTTGTTTTTGTATTTGGAGAAGCTTTGGAAAAACCAATTTTGGAAAAATACAGTTTATTTTTAGCCAAAATTTCCAAGTTACAAAAATAATTCAAATTGTTTGTAACATGTCTTGATTTTGTTCAAGCATGTTTGATTATCAAAGTATAATGTTAAAACTATTTTTGTAGATTTTTCATGATTTTATGGGATTTTATTTTAGCCAAAATGACCAATCTTTTTATCCCAAAATTTTCTGTACTGGCTTCTGCGGTCGACCGGACCGTCGACCGTACTTGAAGTCGGTCGACCGGGCCGGTCGACCGACGTTCACAGACGTGCACGCCAGACAGTGCTGGAGGGCCGGTCGACCGACCAGGTCGACCGCAGAGAGCTTCTGCTCTCTGGAAAGCCCCGGTCGACCGGCCGGTCGACCGAACAGAGAGTCTGCTCTCTGTATCCAGGCCACGGTCGACCGACCGGTCGACCGCTGGCACAACGGTCAGATTTCTGACCGTTGGCCGGTCGACCGGCGGTCAACCGACAGGCCAACCTGGCTCCAACGGCTAGTTTTTTCTAACTCTATAAATTGGGGCATTTGGGGGCTGTTTTCTATAAGATTTTTAACTGGGTTTTGAGCTAGTTTTTCCAACTCCATTAAGAAGTTTTCTCCACTTATTTGAGAGAAAATATTTCCAATCAAAAGGGGAGTTTATCAAGAGTGTCTTCAAAGTGATTTTCTTGAGTTTTCCTCCACCATTTCAATCCTAGTTTTCTCACACAAACACTTGAGCCATCCATTACTATATCTACCTATAGGGATTTGTTGTGAGAGGATTTTAGGTGATCAAAGAGTTGTGATCACCAAAGTTCCATCTTTGTACTTTGAGGAGGCGGACGGTTGTGTTCGCGGTGTTTCGGATTCTAGTGAGAACTCGGTGTTTGAGGTGCGGCCTCAGCGAGCTTGTGGGCTTGCGGTGTGTACGGGACTAGAGAGTCCAAGGAGTTCAAGTGTGAACTCGCCTTGTAGGTGTTGCGGCACCGAGTGATCTGGTGGGATCGGTTTATAGTGAAAATCCTTCAAGTGTGAAGGCGGGGACGTAGAGCAAGAGTGCTCGAACCTCGAAACAAATCTCCCGTGTTTGCGATTGCTCACTCTCTATCACTTACTCTTGTCTTTATATCTTGCATGCTATTATTGTCTTTATCTTTATATGCTTGATATATTGTGTGCTTAATTGTATATGCTTGGGGATTGTTTGCTAAAACTTGTATTCAACCAAGAGAGCCAACGCGGCACCTCAACTCTTATTTAGAGGAATCTTGAGGAGTTAGTCCAGAGCCCTTCACGGGAAATTCGGCTACACTCTTGTGTTATACGTGGTGTTTAGTGTAATAAGTTTTAATTTGCATTAAATAGTTTTTAATTCCGCATTTAGTGACCATTAGATTAGCCATCACCTATTCACTCCCCTCTAGGTGATTTACACCATCATGCCTATGCTGCTGCTGCTGCAGTGGAGTAAGCGCAGGGTATGGAGGGGGGAAGTCAAAGGGGGGAGAAAGTAAAAGAAAAGGAAAGAAAATTAAGGAAAAGAAAAAAATAAGGAAAATAAAATAAAATAGTATAAATATTTTTTATCATTAAATAATTTATTTATTATAATTTCTGTATGTACAAAGTAGGGGAGTAGAGAAGGAAAAAGTACCAAAAGATAAGACCGGAAATAAATATTATTATTTTAATAAGGCGAAAATTTGACTGTTTCAGAAACGTTCCAAAAAATTTTCAAAAATAAAAATATTATTTTAAGATAATCAGTGAAATTGGATTTGAAAAATTCAATGTAGTTTTTAAATTAAAAATCTTGGAATCTTTCGGCGATACTAGCCGACGCCAGAATCGGTGAAATTTTGATAAATTTAGAAAAATCCCAAAAATGTTTTTAGATAGAAAATGAAATTTTAAGAAGTACCATGAAAGCCATTTTTGAAAATTCAATCCCGTTTGAAAATTAAAAATTTGGGAATCAGTCAGCGATACCGCCGACACCGGTTTTGGAGATTTTGCAGAAAAATTCTGAAAAATTCTAAAAAATCATAAAAAATCTAAAATATTAGAAAACAGTGTCTGAAACTAAAATTGGTCAAATCAGACTACCAGAAAGTCAAATCAAACTACTGGCTGGTACTGGGTTCCCGGTCCGGGTCAGGGCTTACTCTAGTTCTAAAGATCCAGATCCGATACACAATAATATAAGTAATCACAACCCACAAACACACATACAGGAAGAAAATTGAACAATACGGTCGAACAAAATTTGAGACACGTATCTGGGTACGTATCCCGGGAACGGGGTGCTACAATTTACCCACCTAATAAAATTTCGTCCTCGAAATTTCTATAAGGAAAGAGATGAACATGGAAATAAAGAATTGATAAGATAAGAGATGGAGTACATGAGAAAATTACTACTCAAGGCTCGAATAGATGCGGGTAACGGTCACGAATGACGTCTTCCCCGTTCCAAGTCGCTTCTCCCGGACTATGTCTGTTCCATGAAACTAGCACCAAAGGGATGGTCCGATTCCTCAGGGTCTTGACACTTCTATCCATAATAGCCATTGGTTGCTCAGAATATGACAAATTCGGCTGCAACTCCAACTCTGAATAATCCAATACATGGCTCTCATCCCTGATGTATCTCCTCAGCTGTGACACATAGAACACATTATGCACTCCTTCTAGTGATGGCGGCAGTGCCAATCTGTAGGCCACTTCTCCCACTCGCTCCAATATCTCGAACGGGCCTATATACCTCGGACTCAGCTTCCCACGTGCACCAAATCTGATCACTCCCTTGGTCGGGGATATCTTCAGAAACACATGCTGTCCCACCTGAAACTCCAACGGTTTTCTATTGGAATCTGCCCAACTCTTCTGTCTGTTCTGTGCTGGACGAAGGTGCTCTTGGATGGTCCTGATCTTGTCCACTGCCTGTACTATAACCTCCAGTCCCAAATGCCTTCTCTCACCAACTTCATCCTAACACAATGGTGATCTGCATCTTCTGCCGTATAGGGCTTCAAACGGAGCCATCTTAATGCTCGCATGGCAGCTTTTATTGTAGGAAAACTCTGCCAAATGTAGATGGTCTTCCCACAATCCCTTGAAGTCTATCATACAAGCCCTCAACATGTCTTCTAGGATCTGAATGGTTCGTTCGGACTGCCCATCTGTCTCTGAATGATAAGATGTGCTAAACTTCAGAGGGGTCCCCAGACTCTCTTGAAGGCTCTCCCAGAAGCGAGATCTGAACCTCGTGTCTCTGTCCGACACGATACTCACAGGACTCCATGCAGTCGAACAATCTCCCTCAAGTATTTGTCTGCCAGAAGCTCCGTAGATTGTCCCACTCTGAATGGTATAAAATGTGCTGACTTAGTGAAATGGTCAACGACTACCCATACTGCATTATTCCCCTTTGGAATGCGGGGTAGAGCGGTGACAAAATCTATAGTAACATGCTCCCACTTCCATTCTGGTATTGGCAAAGGCTGTAGTAATCTAGCGTTCTCTGGTGTTCAGCCTTCACTTGCTGACACACTAGACACTTCGCCACATATTGTGTGATCTCCCTCTTCATCGCATTCCACCAGAAATATTGTTTCAGATCCTTATACATCTTAGTTCCTCCAGGGTGTATAGAATAAGCTGAGTTGTGGGCTTCAGCTAAGATCTTCTGTCTAATCTCCCCCTGAGGCACACAAATTCTGCCTCTGAAATAGAGTGCAACATCAGTATGTATGCAAACATCTGACCTCAGCCTCGCTCCCACTTGCTCTCTAAACTTCAGCAATCTGGGATCTTCTCTCTGAGCTTCTCTGATCTCTTCCATCAGTGTTGGCTGGATCTGAAATGCCATCAACTGCACGAATCCACTGGCCCTCTGAATCACCATCAAATCCAGTCGCCTCATCTCCTTGAGTAGTTCCTCTTGCTGAGTGAGCAACATAACCATGTTGGCTTCAGGTCTCCTACTCAGGGCATCTGGTATAACATTAACCTTTTCAGGATGGTACTGCAGATCTATATCATAATTGTTGGCCCAGAGGCCTTCCACTCTAGTTTTGATGATGATTAACTCATGTAGTTATGTTTACTAATAATCTTGTGATGTTTAGTTTCAGATCCTTAATCAAGATATTAGTAGGTGATTAGCTTCAACAAAGATGGTTTGGAAGCTTTCACATGATGATTCAAGAGCCCGAGCGTCAAAGATCATATTTAGCACTCGTTGGAGTCAAGCTCGGTAGATCACGGTTTGGATCGAGTCGGTTTGAAGACGGAGTTCGTCAAGAAGACTTTGGACTTAGTTTAGTTTTTGTTTTTAGATCCATTTATAAAGACTAGATAGTGTGATATGCTCAAGTTCACAACACACACGTGTTTCTAGTTTTCATGTTTTGGATATTGGTTTTCGATTTTTGGTTTAACCGATATTGGTTTTCATGAATAGATAGCTTCAAAACAAGTTTACATTGTTTAAATGTATATTAGATATGTTCTATATACATACATGCTTCATATCTTAAACAAACTTATTTTGATATACCTATTCATGAGTTTTGATGTTTTGGTATTTTAACAAAGCATATTTTCGTATTTAAAGTCAAAACATGGATATATATATATATATATATATATATATATATATATATATATATTATATATATATATATATATATATATATATGTTTCATGTATATTGGACTTATGTCCATATACAACATGCCTAAAAGTGTTTAAGTATCATGTTTTTGTATTTGAATGAGTTTTGAAAAAATTGGATTTCCTATTGAAAAATCTAAGTTTGAAAAAATACGGATTTTGGTTTTCAGCGAAATTTTCATAACACAAAAATGGTTCAAAAAGTTTGAAATTTGTGTTGAAATTTTTCACACAAATTTGTATTTCAATGCATTATGCTAAAACTATTTTTGTAGATTTTTAAGAAATTTATGGCATTTTTTAGAATAATTAAAACCTAACTTTTCTGTCCCAAATAGCCTTCTGCCAGGCTCTGGCGGTCGACCGGGCCGGTCGACAGGACCCAGAGTCGGTCGACCGGACCGGTCGACCGACGTGCACAAAACGTGCATGCTTGGTCAGCCACTTGGGCCGGTCGACCGACTGCAAATACCCCACTCTCGGGCGTGGGCGGTCGACCGTAAGGCGTGGGCGGTCGACCGAGCGATCGACCAGCCAGAGAGCATTTGCTCTCTGGATTGGGACGGTTGACCGGGCGGTCGACCGCTAGCCTCCAACGGTTAAATTTTTGACCGTCGGCCGCCAGCCGCCAGAGCTGACAATTCAGCCCAACGGCTAGTTTCTTTGGAGGGCTTTAAATACCCCATTTGTATGGGATTTTCTCTAAGATTTTTAGAGACAAAAATTTCCTACTTTCTAGTGTTTTAATACAAGATTTCAAAAGTGTTTTAGAGCTTCAAAAGATCTATCTTTATATTGTTTTAAAGGGTTAGAAAAATCAAAGAAAATTGGCTATTTGAGATATTGCTTTTGTTCTTCATCTCAAAATTATTCTAGTTGTTTTCCCAAGCATTTTCTTTGAGTTTTTGATTTCCAAACTCTTGGTTTTTCACACTTGAGCTATCATTCTATCCTTTCTATAGGATCTTTATTTTTGTGGAGAAGAAGGTGTTTGTGGTTGAGATATACCACAAAGTGTTGTACCCTCCTTTATTTGTTGTATCCCTCTTTGGTAGAGGTTGATTTGGAGTGGTGGTTAGCTCCCTCTTTGGTAGAGGTTGAGATTATGGTTTACTCCCTCTAGTGAGAGGTGGAGTTGGTGTTGGCTACGGGCCTATCCCTCAAGAGTGAGATGGATTGTGGTTGTTTGGCTACGGGCCTACCCCTCTTGTGTGAGGTGGTGTTTGTGTTGCCTAGGTGGAGGTTGTATTGGTTGAGAGAGGAGTTCGGTACTCCCGGTTGTATTTGCCCCAAATCCTCGGTGGAGGTTCCCTATGTGGGAGTCCTAGGTGGACAAGTTAGTGGATTGAAAATCCTTCTCGGTGAAGGCGAGGACGTAGAGCTGGGTGCTCGAACCTCGAAACAAATCTTATTGTTTGCGTTTGATCCATTGACTCTAAAATCTCTCTCTTTACTTTGTGCCTTGCATCATTCATATTGTCTTATCATTGTTATATGCTTGGTTTGATTGTGTGTGCCTCACTTGTGCTTAACCACGAGAGCTTCATATAGCACCTCAACTCTTATTCAGAGGAATCAAGAGGAGTTAGTCCAGAGCCCTTCACCGGGAATTCGGCTACACTGGTTGCATTAAGTGTTGTTGCAATTAGTTTTTAATTTCCGCATTTAGTTCTTTGGATTAGCCCTATCACCTATTCACCCCCCCTCTAAGTGATTTCAATTGGTATCAGAGCCTACGCTCCTGATATTAGGTTTAACCACCTTGGAGTGTGATCTTGGTTTTGCTAATCTTTCATTTGCATTTGCACACTTTTATTGCTTACACACACTCATGGATTGCTTGTCACCTCTCATGTTTGATGTCTCCAACATTGACATGTGAAAATTTAGGATGTCCATGTATTTGAAAACCCTAGGCTTGCATGTTTATCTTGCTATTACCAAGAAATCCTACTCTAATGATAGCAAGCATATAGAGGCCAATGCACAATCCCTTGAGGCACTTAGAAGCACGCTTAACAAAGAATATCTTTCTATTGTTTCTAACTGTGATTTCGCCTTTGCAGTGTGGAACACGTTGACCACTTCCAAACTTCAATTGCCAATTCAAACGGAGGATGAATCTAATGGAGAATCCGAGCAACAATGCTACATGGTCCAAGGGAATGACTCCCTTAAGGTATATTCGGAAACTCAATTAGATAGTGATGATGCTAGTTCTTCAAGTAATGACTTTGTTGATCCAAATACTTTGAATGCTAGATAAATATAATCTTTTGAAAAAGAAGACTTTTGCTTTAAATAAAGAAAATGAAAATTTGTCTTCTAAACTTGATTTGGTTTTGCAAGAGAAGGAAGAGATTTCAAGTGAACGTGACTCACTTAAATCTCAACTAGACCTTGCCCTAAAGGAAAATGAGATTTTGAAAAATAGAAATGATTGTAATGATGTTTTAAAGAAAAATAAAATTTTAACTTCAAAACTTGATTTTGTTATAAAAGAGAATGATTCTTTGAAAATAAAAATTGCTTCAATTTCAAAGGATTTAGAAACTGTTTTAAAGAAAAATATCTCTTTGCAAATGATATAGATACTCATGTTTGCCATGCTAGTGTAGCTTCATCTTCTAGCTCACCTATTGAATGCCACACTTCTTTTATAATTAAAAATGATATAAATTTGTTAAAGAAGAATATGAATTGTTTGGGCTCCACTTTGAGCCAATGTGCCAAGAACCATACATGTTTGGAATCTTTGTTTCGAAAGAAACAAGTTCCATCTTTGCATGCACACCATACACGGCATACACATGCTTCTCACGGTCACAACCATAACACTATGTATACTCATGTGTACATTTGTACACATTGTGGATGTAAGGGCCACCTTGCTAAATTTTGCTATGATAGAGTTCATGATGTAAATTTAGCAAATAAGTTTGTTTGGGTTAGGAAAGGGACTAACCCCCATGGACCCAAAAGAGTATGGGTACCAAAGACCACCCCTATTGTATTTGATGTAGATGTGGGCTCTCGCATGACGTGAGAGTAATGGTGCCTTGAGGTGGATGCGTTCCGAGCTTAAAAGAGGACAATTTGGATGCATCACTTTCAAGGAGAGTTTTGGTGGGAGGACCACCTTGGTTTGGAGAACTAGAGAAGTGCCTTCATCGGTTTTGGTATCGTTCTCTAACTCCCGTTTATATTTACATGCTTTCCACATTATTGAGTTTTAGCATGTTTTGATTAGTATGTTAAATACCATGATTATTAGATCATTGACATGCATGTATAGCATTTGAGATCACCCATATTTATATGGACCCATATGTAGTGTTCTCACCATTGTTTAGCTATTATGTATATCATAGTTCTAATAGCATGTGGATTTACATAATGATCATATTTATATTTATCATGTTAATTTATGTCTCGTTTTATGCTTCATGATTTGAATATATGTTTAAATATTAGTTTCATTAAAACTTGGATATATACTTGTACATCTAGTGAGCCACAAATAGACTTCTATATGTTTGTGCTTAAATGCTCATTTGTGCTTGTTAAATGTACTAGTATAGACTAGTTTTGATGATTCATGCATTTTAAACTTGTATTCCCCATCTTGGACATGTTTTATGATCATGTGTTTTCACTTCATGTATATGTCTATTTTGCTAAACCTTAAGATTTACATGTATACCCCTTGAGTCATTTGCTTATCATGCAAATATTTATTATGGACTCAATTGTGTTTAGGGATATGTATGTATACTTCTTGCTTTGTCAAAACATACATATGCCTTGAAGTATAAATTGTTTTAATGAAAATTTAGTTTTGACGATTTTCATGTTTTCATGTTTTAAAGGAATTTCAATTGAGATTGATTGCATATTTTCATGATAATGTGTTTCACATATATCTTGTACACTCACCTCACTTATTGTTTTCTCATGATTTTGTTTTCATGAGTATGATATGGGCTATATAGATTTTGAGTGTTTAATGATCATGTGATTTATATGTTTTTAATGAAATATAATTTTGTTTTATTCCTTACTTGAAGGATTTCGTACTAGTTTACAAAATTTTCTTTTAACTAGTTTGTATTCTTCACATGGTAGAGTTTTCAAACATATTCTATTTTTCAAACCTATTTTTGAAAACCCTTTCCATTTAAGGGAGGTTGGTTGGGCGACCATGCCTTGTATGCTTAATATTGAAAATCATTTAAAACATGTGCATGAAATGGGTGGAAAGGAAATATGAGTTATACACTTGATCATATTATGTTTCAATTGGTATCATTGGATCATTTCAATTGGTATCAATATTGACATTCTTTTTGTATACTCTTATATATGTCTTATATATGTATGCTTACTCTTCATATAGTCTCAATTTAGATTGGTATCTAATTTTCATACATATATATGCTTTAATTGTGCTCAAGGATATCACAAATTTTAGTTTTGCAAAATCAAGCTTAGCATAACCCAAAACTTGATTTTTAATGCATATCATATTTCAATTGATTAGTTTTCAATTGGTATTTATACAAGCTTATGCATCGTTTTATTTGGTATTTCATAAAGGGGGAGAAAATTCGTATTTTATCTTTCAATTGGTATTTGGTTTACCTTTGATTTTCACTCCCATACTTTATGATGAAAAATGATTGAAAAATGAATATTGACTTTATTTTGGTATCATATGCTCTTAATGAAAAATTATCTTCATTGGTATCCATATATTTCTATTGGTATCTATTGATCTATCCATTTCATTTGGTAAATTTAAATTGGAATCAAAATATTTTCTTTCAATTGGTATCAAGAATGAAATGGTAATCAAGACTATCTATATATCTTTTAGTTTGGTATCAAAATTTTGATTGGTTTCTTTGAGACTTATTTTTAATGCCTCATTTACCTTCTATTGGCATTTCTTAAATTTTTTTATGTTTTCTTTCAATTGGTATCATGGTTCACTTATATTGATATTTTTTTCAATTGGTATCGTGTTGGAAGAATATGTTTTATTGTTTACTTAGACCCCTTTGTTGATGATTGACAAAAAGGGGGAGAAGTATTTAGTATTTGAGTTTATATGCATGTTTTTTCTATGCATGATTTTTATTTGTTTATTTACAAAAAGGGGGAGAAGTATTTTGTTGTTTTGTTTTATACTTCTCTTATTGTTTTTGTTTTATTGATATCAAGAATTTTTATATATTGATTATCTTCTAATTGGTATCAAGAGCATTATTTAAGAACATGTTTATGTAAAAGAAGAAATAATTTATTTTGGTATTAAAAGCTTGTTTTATGCATGTTGATGCATTTCATGTTTGGTATAAAGAGCATGGTTTTGTATTTAATCTATCTATGCATTTTCATGTTTAATATTCATTGCATATCTTATTGTTTTTTGCTATGCATGAGTTGAAGGGGAGCTTCCTTGAAGCTTAACTTTAATCCATGCATATATAACTCCATGAGTTTTGTCATCATCAAAAAGGGGGAGATTGTTAGCCCAGAGGCCTTCCACTCTAGTTTTGATGATGATTAACTCATGTAGTTATGTTTACTAATAATCTTGTGATGTTTAGTTTCAGATCCTTAATCAAAATATTAGTAGGTGATTAGCTTCAACAAAGATGGTGTGGAAGCTTTCACATGGTGATTCAAGAGCCCGAGCGTCAAAGATCATATTTAGCACTCGTTTGAGTCAAGCTCGGTGGATCACGGTTTGGATCGAGTCGGTTTGGAGTTCGTCAAGAAGACTTCGGTACTTAGTTTAGTTTTTGTTTTTATATCCATTTGTAAAGACTAGATAGTGTGATATGCTCAAGTTCACAACACACACACACGTGTTTCTAGCTTTCATGTTTTGGATATTGGTTTTCGGTTTTTGGTTTAACCGATATTGGTTTTCATGAATAGATAGTTTCAAAACAAGTTTACATTGTTTAAATGTATATTAGATATGTTCTATATACATACATGCTTCATATCTTAAACAAACTTATTTTGATATGCCTATTCATGAGTTTTGATGTTTTGATATTTTAACAAAAATATTTTCGTATTTAAAGTCAAAAACATGGATATATATATGTGTGTGTGTGTGTGTGTGTGTGTGTTTCATGTATATTGGACTTATTTCCATATGCAACATGCCTAAAAGTGTTTAAGTATCATGTTTTTGTATTTGAATGAGTTTTGGAAAAATCGGATTTCCTATTGAAAAATCTAAGTTTGGAAAAATACGGATTTTGATTTTCGGCGAAATTTCTATAACACAAAAATGGTTCAAAAAGTTTGAAATTTGTGTTGAATTTTTTCACACAAGTTTGTATTTCAATACATTATGCTAAAACTATTTTTGTGGATTTTTAAAGAATTTATGGGATTTTTTAGAATAATTAAAACCTAACTTTTCTGTCCCAAACAGCCTTCTGCCAGGCTCTGGCGGTCGACCGGGCCGGTCGACCGGACCCAGAGTCGGTCGACTGGACCGGTCGACCAACGTGCACGCTTGGCCAGCCACTTGGGCGGGTCGACCGAGCGGTCGACCGATTGCAAGTACCCCACTCTCGGGTCGGGGCGGTCGACCGACCGGTCGACCGTAAGGTGTGGGCGGTCGACCGAGCGGTCGACCGGCCAGAGAGCATTTGCTCTCTGGATTGGGACGGTCGACTGGGCGGTCGACCGCTAGCCTCCAACGGTCAAATTTTTGACCGTTGGCGGTCGACCGCCAGCCGCCAGAGCTGACAATTCAGCCCAACGGCTAGTTTCTTTGGAGGGCTTTAAATACCCCATTTGTATGGGATTTTCTCTAAGATTTTCAGAGCCAAAAATTTCCTACTTTCTAGTGTTTTAATACAAGATTTCAAAAGTGTTTTAGAGCTTCAAAAGATCTATCTTTATATTGTTTTAAAGGGTTGAAAAAATCAAAGAAAATTGGCTATTGGGAATTGCTTTTGTTCTTCATCTCAAAATTATTCTAGTTGTTTTCCCAAGCATTTTCTATGAGTTTTTGATTTCCAAACTCTTGGTTTTCCACACTTGAGCTATCATTCTATCCTTTCTATAGGATCTTTGTTTTTGTGGAGAAGAAAGTGTTTGTGGTTGAGATATACCACCAAGTGTTGTACCCTCCTTTATTTGTTGTATCCCTCTTTGATAGAGGTTGATTTGGAGTGGTGGTTAGCTCCCTCTTTAGTAGAGGTTGAGATTGTGGTTTACTCCATCTAGTGAGAGGTGGAGTTGGTGTTGGCTACGGGCTTATCCCTCAAGTGTGAGGTGGATTGTGGTTGTTTGGCTACGGGCCTACCCCTCTTGTGTGAGGAGGTGGTGTTTGTGTTGCCTCGGTGGAGGTTGTATTGGTTGAGAGAGGAGTTCGGTACTCCCGGTTGTATTTGCCCCAAATCCTCGGTGGAGGTTCCCTGTGTGGGAGTCCTAGGTGGACAAGTTAGTGGATGGAAATCCTTCTCGGTGAAGGCGGGGACGTAGAGCTGGGTGATCGAACCTCGAAACAAATCTTGTTGTTTGCGTTTGATCCATTGACTCTAAACTCTCTCTCTCTCTTTACTTTGTGCCTTGCATCATTCATATTGTCATATCATTGTTATATGCTTGGTTTGATTGTGTGTGCCTCACTTGTGCTTAACCACGAGAGCTTCATATAGCGCCTCAACTCTTATTCAGAGGAATCAAGAGGAGTAAGTCCAGAGCCCTTCACCAGGAATTCAGCTACACTCGTTGGTTGCATTAAGTGTTGTTGCAATTAGTTTTAATTTCCGCATTTAGTTCTTTAGATTAACCCTATCACCTATTCACCCCCCCTCTAGGTGATTTCAATAATCTGCCTTCAACTCGAGCCATCGCCTCTGCCTCAATTCAACTCCTTCTGAGTGAAAATATACTTCAGGCTCTTGTGATCAGTTTAAATCAACACGTGGTCACCAAGCAGGTAATGCCTCATATCTTCAACGCAAAGATCACTGCTGCCAGCTCTAGATCATGCGTGGGGTAGTTCTTCTCATGAGGCTTTAATTGCCTAGATGCATAAGCCACCACATGTCCATGCTGCATCAATACGCATCCAAGACCCTTCCCTGAAGCATCACTGTATACCACCATTCCTCCTGTCCCTGAGGGTATCTTCAAGATTGGAGCTGAAATCAACTTGTTCTTCAACTCCTCAAAAGCAGACGCACACTCCTCAGTCCATATGTACTTCTCTCCCTTCCTGGTAAGCTTGGTCAAAGGAGCTGCAATCTTCGAGAAGTCCTGCACGAACCTTCGATAATATCCAGCTAGTCTAATGAAGCTCCTGATCTCTGTCACGGACTTCGGAGTTGGCTAATCCTTCACCGCCTGTATCTTGCTGGGATCCACCGAGATTCCTTCTCTAGAAACAATATGACCCAAGAATGCTATACTCTCCAGCCAGAACTCACACTTGCTAAGTTTGGCATGAAGCTGCTCGAGTCGGAGAGTCTGTAGCACAACCCTCAGATGCTCCGCATGTTCCTCTTCATTCTTGGAATAGACCAAAATATCATCAATGAACACCAACACAAACTTATCCAGATAGGGTGAGAAGATTCTATTTATCAAGTCCATAAAGACTGCTGGGGCAATTGTAACTCCAAAGGGCATAACCAAGAACTCATAATGACCATAGCGAGTCCTAAATACCGTCTTCTGGATATCTTCCTTCTTCACCTTCAACTGATGGTACCACGACTGCAGATCTAACTTCGAGAATACTTGGGCCCCATGAAGTTGATCGAAGAGATCATCAATCCTCAGCAAAAGGTACTTGTTCTTGATGGTGACTTTGTTCAACTCTCTGTAATCAATGCACAATCTCTTGCCACCATCCTTCTTGTTTGTCAATAACACTGGGGCTCCCCAAGGTGAAGTACTCGATCTAATCAGACCCTTGCTCGAATACTCCAGCAGCTGCTCCTTCAATATAGCTAATTCAGTTGGTGCCATCCGGTACGGTGCTTTAGAGATAGGGGTCGCTCCTGGAATAAGGTCAATAGAGAACTCCACAACTCTGTCAGGTGGAAGTCCTGATATCTCCTCAAATACATTCAAGAATTCATTCCACACTGACATCGTCTTCTTCTTATCTTCTGCAGTGGCACAATCCAGCTGATCTTCCTTCCTGTGGGGCTTGCGTTCTCCAAAGAACTGAAATTCCGGTTGGTGTGGAATCCTGAAGATCACCTTCTTGTTCCGACAGTCGATCACTGCATGATACATGCTAAGCCAAGTCATGCCTAGAATCACATCGTACCCTCCAGCGTCCAGTACGAACATGTCGGCTTCCAACTTCCTACCACATAACTCCACAGTGCACGCCTTGCAAATATTATTAGTAATGACTACCCCATTCCCCGTACTAATTTCCCACTGGTCACCCATACATACTAGGGGTATAGAATGCAAAGCAAAAAATCTACTGGATATGAAGCAATGTGATGCACCGGAGTTAAAGAGTGATAAGACTGGAACGAAGTGGACCAAGATTGTACCTACCACCACTTCTCTTGATGCCTCAGCTTCCTCTGCTGTCAAGTTGTAGGCCTGGCCTCTCCCACGGCCTACTCCGGTCCTGGGTCCCCTCTGAGCCTGACCCAGAGTCCGACGCTGGGGAGGAAGTGGAGCTCCTCTGCCTACTGGTCCTGGATTCTTCCTCATCGGTGGTGCTGAAAATACTAGGGGAGCTACTCGAGCTGGAGGTGCTGGTGGTGCCACTCGAGCTGGAAGTGCTGGTGGTGCTGGAGCTGCATTCCAGGTCTTCTTGAATGGACACTCTCCCACCGAGTTGTTGCCCGATCCACATGCCAAACACAGCTTATTGGCCATACGGCAGTTCCGCTGATTGTGCCCAGGCTTCTGACAATATCCACACACAAGCTGCTGAGAAGGAGGCTAGAATGGCCGCTTGGCTACTGGGCACCAAAAGATCTGACTGGATTCCCCCTATGCGTGCACCTGCTGAAATTGACGCTTCATAGGCTTGTGTTGCAGCTTAACTCTCCTCTTCTTCTCCAATCCTGCTCCACATCACGAGCTATAGAAAGAACTTGAGAGTATGTCTTTAGCTGGTGGGGTATAAGCAATATCTGGATATCCACCCTCAATCCTTACTGAAACATGCTAGCCCTCTTCTCCTCGTCGGCTACCATATACGGTGCAAACCGACTAAGTCTTAGGAATTCAGCAGCATACTCATCTACTAATCGATTCCACTGCTGCAGCTTGATAAACTGCTCCTCCATCTCCTTCTGAGCTGTAGCAGGAAAAAAACCTCTCATAGAAGCCCTTCGAGAACTGGTCCCAAGAGATAGGCTTCTCCAGCCTCGCCTCTTCGGCTAGCCACTAGGTCCTCGCCACATCCTTTAGCTGGATTTTGGCCACTGCCACCTGGTTTTCACCAGGAATTCTGGCCGCCTTCAGAAGATCGGTCATGTCGATCAACCACTGCTCTGCATCCAGAGGCTTTTCCGTGCCTGAAAATTCTGCCGGCTGCAATCTCCTGAAATCCGATATAGTACCCGGCCTCTGCTCCCAGGGTGCAGTCAGCAATCCTTATCGCAAGAGCTCTGTCTGCTGCTGTTAGCTATTCATCATCCCCTGGAGTATCCTCATCATGTCGTTCTCCCCGTATGGTCCTTCACGGGAAGTGCCGGGACCGTTATGTGTCCCCCGTCTCTCCATATTCGAGCCGACTGAAAAGGTGACGGAATATGAGATTTCAGGAATCAAGAGATGGATTTCAAGGAAAGAATAGATAACTTTGTACTTATGATTGGAATGTATAGCAAAGACTCATGTAACTCAGTTGCAAATTAACCCAATATTAATTTGCAGACTGGCTGTATTCAAGGTGTGAGAGCCTAGGCTCTGATACCAACCTGTGGCGCCCCGATCCGGCGGGTACGGGGACGCCACTGCGACGTACATACACAGGGCGATGTACCATCACGTATTTACGCTAAGCATCAATACAACACAATACAGGGATCAGAGTGCGAAAATTACGTGGTGTTATACATTTCAACACAAAATAGTACAAGTATTTAGTCATCACAGATTATGACATAATATTACATAAATATTACATCACCAGTAGTACAAAAGTAGACGGTACAGGATACAAAAGATAAAGACTCACGAGCTGGAAGATGGAATCTCACGAGCGGGGACGACGGGAAGGAATTACGGCTGATCTGCCTGCTCCTCAAAGTAGGCCTGGTCCTCAGCTGAAGGGTCCACCTCAGTCCAACCTGCTAAATCTGAACATACAAATTTTGGGTTGTTAGTGGGCAACCCAGTGAGTGCGAAAAGAAGCCAAGTGGCAAGAATAAATAAAAGTAAGTGCATCAGGCCAAGTATAATGTACCCAAATCAATAAGCATGGAATAACCATAATAAATAGTGAAATATGAAAATGACATTAGAATTTATGTGGCATGAAATAAAGCAAGTGTAGCAGGTCAAATGTCATGTAATCAAATTAGCAAGCAAGGAATAACTACCATAAAAAACAAAGTAATAGAATTCATGTAACATTAAGTCAACTATCGAGTTATTATTAAGATTCGTTCAATTTGTATGTTTCGGTATATGACCGGTGCCATATACTTCCACATACAAGCCGAGCGAGGTTGGTTATTTGAAATTGATGGGGAACAACGACCTATGTTTAGAATGGGTCCCGTGCATGCCTGGGACAACGGTCCAAGAGTATCCGGTACTGAGCCGGAATGTACCGCAAGGCACCGGACTTACTATATGCCCGAAGGTCTTAGTATACACCCGAACAGGAATAGAGTGTCACCGTTCCCCACAGGATATACCCAGGGGATTATAGCATACCCGGTAGGCAGGTAAGGGGGTAGGGGTGCCAGTACACCCCTCGGAAACGCCTGATGGCCTCCAGGTCGAATCCAACAGGAATAGTTGTACAACATATGTATGGCCACCATAAACACAGAAGCTATATCGATACCCATCAATTCCCCCCATCCCGGTGTAAGTTGTTTAAATATAACAGAGTCTCAAATAATAATATCTACAGGGTATTCACAAAATACAATATCCATGGTTATCCTATTACAGGGGTCAACATGAGTATAATATCAGGAGTAATGTCAGAAGCCTCCCTATTTCAGGGGTTCAAGTATACAGGAGTTCAGGAAATACAGGAGTTCAGGAGTACCAAATATCTGGTAATATAATAATCATGTCAAGTCCCCGTAAAAGTGATAGTCATGAATATGTCATATAATACATGTATCAGGGGTGGTAGTGTCCGGTCAAGGGTCACTATGTCAAGTCAATGTACTTGTACCATGTGAAAGCATATCATATACCGGGTATCAGGAGTGGTGTCAAGTATGACATATATCAAATACCGGTGTCTAAATATCAAGTGCCGGTGCAAATACCGAGTACCAGTGTAAATACCGAGTGCCGGCATCATAAATCATATATCAAGTGTAACATGCCAAGTGTCGGTGTAAATACTGAGTGCCGGTATAAATACCGTGTACAACAACATATATTAACTCGCATAACATGGTATCATGTACTAAAACTACGGTAACAAGTGTTAGGCATGCTAAAATATCCACATGTCAATTTCATGTTATAAATACAAGAGCGTTATTTTTAAGTGTATTAAAAAGTACTCGCCTGAAACCGGGGTGAAATACCAGTTAAAAATCCGAAAAATCGACGAACCGTACAAGCAATCCACTAGCCCATAGTTTTATATTAAAATATATAATATAAATATTTATATAAATATTAGAGAGAGAATGAGAGAGAAGAGAGAGAGAGTTGTAGGAAGGAGAGAGAGAGGAAAAGAGAGAGAAAATATGGTTGTAACGCCCCGATTCCACGGATACGGGGACGTCACTGCGACGTATATACGTAGGTCATAAATTGCCCCCACGTATATACGCTAAGCATAAAAGTACAACAAGATTTCAGAGTACAACACAAAGCGTGGTATATTCTTATGCCAACTCAAGATATACACATACAAAGTTATCACAGGATATTATAAAGTATTACACATTACATGTGTATTACATCATAACCAAGTCCAAAAGAGATATATACAAATATGTATACAAAAAGCTCACAAGCAGAAAGAAGATCTCGTGAGTCAAAAGGTAAGTCTGGCACGAGGGGACTGGAACTAGTCCGCCTGCTCACTAAGGTAAGCTTGGTCCTCTGTGGATGGCTCCACTTCGTTCCAAGCTTCGGAATCTGAATGTGCAAATCCAAGGAGTCAAGACATATAACAATAAACAAACTATAGCCAAGTGGCTAAGGGACATGAATAAGGAAGGATGAAACAGTTATAAGGAATATCAACTAACAAGTATGAAAAGCATGAGGAGATAAAATCCTAAATACAATAAATCTACAGTTAACGTCTTATTATTATTACTTGTCTTACTGTGATATCTAACTATGTGACCCAGCGTCCCAGAGCACATAGATCCATATCCTAGTAAAGCAAGGTTGTTATTGGAAACAGCGGTTGTATCGACGAACTATGTTTACAGTGGGTCCCGTGCATGCCCGGGACCACGGTCCAGGGTGTTCCGTTGCTTGATGACGGAACCAGCCGCAAGGCCTATCAGGAGGGACTTATGTATGCCCTTTGTCATGACAGTATTCAGGAATAGGGAGCAAGCACTCCCCTCGGTCCCCTGGAGGCCCTCAGGTCAGACCGGAAATATAATTGTACAATATACCTAATGCCACTGTAAACACGAACACATATCGATATCCGCATGTTTCCCCGACCCATGTGTAAGTTGGTCCATTTTATACAAAAGTCAAGTGCATCATGCTTGGTTTAAGAGATAGCATGATAAAAGGTGATATTCACTATTTAACAAGTCATGAAGCGAGAATATGAAATAACAAGTCATGAAGTAACAAGTGGTGAGATCCATCAAGTAACATGTCATGTAATACCAGTCATGAAGTATAAACAGGAATAATATGTTACACATGTATCAAAGGTAAAATCCAAATTCAAATAGGAAATCAACTAAGTCAGACATTCAGAATTAGTCGACTAGGTGGAAGGATTAGTCGACTAATAGGGGTCTTAAGTCGACTAACAGTCTAGATGAGTCGACTAAAACTGGGTTCCAGAAAGTTGGGATTTTGTTTCAGGAATAGTTAGTCGACTAGGGTTGTAAGGGTAGTCGACTAACAGGGAACTACTAGTCGACTAACGGATACTTAAGTCGACTAAGTCTGTAATACAGAGAGTTGATGTTTATTTCAGGAAAACAGGAGTCGACTAGGGAGGAATGGGTAGTCGACTAGGGGTCCTAAGTCGACTAATATTTTGGATGAGTCGACTGGAACCGAGAGTTGGGTTTTCTGGTTCAGGAAAGATTAGTCGACTAGGGTCAAGAGAGTAGTCGACTAGGGGTCTCTAGTCGACTGGTAATTTGGTCTAGTCGACTAAAACTGTGAAATCATGAAAGTCTACGTTTCAAAACAGATGGGTTAGTCGACTAGTCCCTAGGTCAAGTCGACTAATCGTGGGAAAACAGTGACAGAACAGATTTTCTGGTGGTTGTGTTTGATGGTTTAAAAATGTGATTTTGATGTCATATGTGTACAAGATATGAAGGCACAATTACAATAGGAATTTATCAAGTCTTGGTGAGTAAAAATACTCACTTCGAACGGTTGTGTGAAGCTTTACAAGTTCGAAGAGATCGAGGTCGACGAAAAGCACCAAAGTGATCCTCGACGATATTGCGGACGATCCCAATCCAACGAAGTGGTGGTTGCTTGGGATGGAGATGAAGACCTAGGTGTTGTTTTGGAAGTAGGTGGTTGAGTTGAGATGGAGGAGGAAGTGTGAAGGCTAAAATCTTGTTGAAGTGAAGAAAAGAGAAAAGAATTGTAAAGGAAGAGATTATATAGGGTTTGATTTTGTAAAGGAGGTGAAATAATGTAGAAAAGAGGGGGTTTTGTGCAAATAGGGGAGAATGAGGTGTCTCCCTTGGCCAATGATGGCCGGCCATGGAGAGAGAGAGAGAATGAGGGCATTAATGGTAGAAGAGTGTGGAACTTGGGATATTTGTGGAAAAATTGGAATTGTTGAAATTTTGGAAATTAGGAAATTCTTTGGCTTGTGAAAGAAGGAAAGAAAAATAGAGAAAAGGAAAAAGGAAAAGAATTTGATAAATGAAGATATTTTCTTGATCTCCAAAAATGAAAATATCGGAAACACAGGTTCCTGGGTTTAAGTCTAAGATGCGGAAAACATTTCGGAAAATACCGAAATCGTCCGAAATTCAAGTATCTCGGAACGACTCGTAAATTTCACCAAAAATCAATAATAATATATGAAGGCTAATAGTGAAATCCTTTTTAAGAAACACTTTATAGTTTAAAACTAAAAATCCCGGAATCAGTTATCTACTGACTCCGTTAGAATTTTCATAAATTCATAAAATTCTCAGAAAAAGTATTTAGATAGAAAACAGGATTCTAAGAAATAAAGCCTAAAGGACTTTCTAGAAATTTCTAACTGTTTGGAAAATAAAAATTCGGGAATCGATCAGTGACACTGGTCGACACCGGTTTTGAAGAAATTCATTTTAATTCAGGAAAAATCCAGAAAATCATATAAAATCTAATATATTAGAAAATGATATTTGAAATTGAAATCGGTCAAATACAGGAAGTAAATCAAAAAATACGATCAAAAAGCTGAATACGCAACTAAGTACGTATTCTGGAAACGGGGTATTACAATCCATCCACCTTACAAAAATTTCGTCCTCGAAATTTCATAAGGTGAAAGGTAACAGGAAAAGTAACAGATAGAGAAGGATAAGATGGAAGATAACGGTAGAGAAGAATAGAAGGAAAGAGTCTTACCATTCAAGATGTGAAAAGTTGAGGATAACGCTCTCGGATAACATCCTCTCGTTCCCAAGTGGCCTCTCCTGGCGCATGCCTGTTCCAAGACACCAACACTAATGGTATAGCCTTGTTCTTCAGTGTCTTCACACTTCTATCCAAAATGGCCATCGGCTGCTCTTGATATGATAAGTCCGGCTGTAGTTCCAGTTCGGAATGATCCAGAATATGACTATCATCCTTGACATACTTCCTCAACTGAGATACGTGGAAAACATTGTGCACTCCGTCCAAAGATGAAAGTAAGGCCAATCTGTAAGACACATCTCCCACTCGCTCCAAAATCTCGAATGGGCCAATATATCTCGGACTCAGCTTTCCACGAATACCGAACCGGATCACTCCTCTGGTAGGTGATATCCTCAAGAACACATGATCTCCTGCCTGGAACTCCAATGGCCTTCTCTGTGAATCTGCCCAACTCTTCTGCCTACTCTGTGCTGCCCTGAGGTGATCTCTGATGACTCTGACTTTCTCTGTTATCTGAATCAGGATCTCTGGTCCCAATAGTCTCCTCTCACCGACTTCATCCCAACAAATCGGTGATCTGCACTTTCTTCCATACAGTGCCTCAAAAGGTGCCATCTTGATACTTGCCTGATAACTGTTGTTATAAGAAAACTCAGCCAAGTGAAGATGATCTTCCCAAGATCCCTTAAACTCAATCATGCAGGCCCTTAGCATATCTTCAAGGATCTGGATAGTCCTTTCAGATTGTCCGTCTGTCTGAGGATGATATGATGTACTGAATTTCAGACGAGTTCCCAAACTTTCTTGGAGACTTTCCCAGAAATGAGATCTAAATCTGGTGTCTCTGTCTGAAACAATACTGACTGGAACTCCATGAAGACGAACTATCTCCTTCATGTACTTGTCTGCCAGAACCTCTGTTATCTGACCTACTCGAAATGGTATGAAGTGAGCTGACTTGGTGAGGCGATCAATGATTACCCACACAGCATTATTACCTTTAGGACTGCGAGGCAATGCCGTGACAAAATCCATGGTGATGTGCTCCCACTTCCACTCAGGTATTGGTAAAGGATGTAGAAGTCCAGCTGACCTCTGATGCTCTATCTTTATCTGCTGGCAGACCAAGCATTTGGCTACAAACTGAGCTATCTCTCTCTTTATAGCATTCCACCAAAACTGCTTCTTGATGTCCTGATACATCTTGGTTCCCCCTGGGTGTATGGAATAGGCTGAACTGTGAGCTTCTACTAGGATCTTCTGTCGAACTTCTCCTTGGGGAACACAAAGTCTGCCTCCAAAATATAATGCACCATCTGGATGAATACAGATATCAGTCCTCAATCCAGCCTCTACCTGAGCTCTGAATTTCAGTAATCTGGGATCTTCCTTTTGAGCTTCCTTGATCTCATCTATCAATGCTGACTGAATCTGTAAAGTCATGAACTGTCCTGCCTTCTCAGTCCTTCGAACTAACATCAAGTCCAATCTGATAAAGTCCTGAATCAACTCCTTCTGCTGAGTGATTTGGACTAGCACTCTATTCTCTGGCATCCTGCTCAGTGCATCTGGAACTGTATTGACCTTGCCTGGATGATATTGCAAGTCAATATCATAGTCCGCCATAAGTTCAAGCCACCTCCTCTGCCTCATGTTCAACTCTTTCTGTGAGAAAATATACTTGAGGCTCTTGTGATCCGTATATATCAACACTTTATCTCCCAGAAGATAGTGCCTCCAGATCTTCAAAGCAAATATTACAGCTGCTAGCTCCAAGTCATGAGTTGGGTAATTCCGCTCATGAGTCTTCAGTTGCCTAGATGCATATGCTATGACATGATCATGTTGCATTAGCACACATCCCAGGCCTTTTCCTGATGCATCACTGAATATGACCATCCCTCCTCTTCCTGAGGGAGTCCTCAAGATTGGAGCTGAAATGAGTCTCTGCTTCAATTGCTCAAAGGCTGCAGTACACTCCTCTGTCCATATGTACCTTTCTCCTTTCCTGGTGAGCTTGGTCAATGGGGCTGCAATCCTAGAGAAATCCTGGACAAAGCGTCTGTAATATCCGGCTAGTCCAAGAAAACTCTTAATCTCAGTCACTGTCCTCGGAATTGGCCAATCTCTCACTGCCTGGATTTTGCTGGGATCAACTGAAATTCCTTCTGCTGAAACCATGTGTCCAAGGAAGGCTATGCTGTCCAACCAGAACTCACACTTGCTCCTCTTAGCATGAAGTTGCTCCTGCTGGAGAGTCTGCAACACAATCCTCAAGTGTTCTGCATGCTCCCTGTAGCTCTTCGAATAGATCAAGATGTCATCTATAAACACCACAACGAACTAATCCAAATAGGGCGAGAACACTCGGTTCATCAAATCCATGAAAACTGCAGGGGCATTGGTGACTCCGAAAGGCATAACTAGAAACTCATAGTGGCCATAACGGGTCCTGAATGCAGTCTTCGGGATATCCTCTTTCTTCACCCTAAGCTGATGGTAACCCGACTGTAAATCCAATTTAGAGAATATACGGGCTCCATGAAGCTGATCAAACAAATCATCAATCCTGGGTAAGGGATACTTGTTCTTGATGGTTACCTTGTTCAATTCCCTATAATCGATACAAAGTCTCTTACCACCATCCTTCTTGTTCGCCAATAGCACTGGAGCTCCCCATGGTGAAGTACTTGGTCTAATCAATCCTTTGTCTGAGTATTCCTGCAGTTGCTTCTTCAGAATTTCTAACTCCGTCGGTGCCATCCTGTACGGAGCCTTGGATATAGGAGCTGCTCCTGGAACTGTGTCAATGGAGAACTCGATCACCCTGTCAGGTGGCAGTCCTGAGATCTCAGCAAACACTCCTGGGAATTCATCCCACACCGGTACCCTCTGCTTCTGAACCTCCGAAGTAGTCATCCGAGTCTTTCCCTTGGTAGACTTCACTTCTCCACTAAATTGGAACTCCGTTGATGAGGGATTCTGAAATTAATCTTCTTCTCCCTACAATCAATAACTGCATGGTACTGACTGAGCCAGGTCATGCCTAAGATTACGTCGTACCCTTTGGTATCTAGTACGAGCATATCTATGGCCAAGGTCTTATCACAAAGTTCTACCGGACAATCAGTACAGACTCTAGAGATATGACTACCCCATTCCCTGTACTAATCTCCCATTTGTGGTCTAAAGATCTAACAGGTATAGAATGCAAAGCCACAAAATGGTCTGAGATATAACAATGGGATGCACCTGAATCGAAGAGAGCGAGAACAGGTTTCGAATGAACTCTGATGTTACCTGTTATCACCTCCTCAGAAGCCTCAGCCTCTTCTGCAGTCAGATTGTAAGCCTGACCTCTACCACGCCCTGCTGCAGTCCTAGCTCCTCTCTGGACTGGGCGAACAATATGCTGTGGAGGAAGGGGAAGAGCTCTCCTCATCACTGGTCCTTGGTTCCTCTGCCCAAGTGGCCCTGGAAGTGCCCTCTGTCCATTCGGTCCTTGAGGTGCCGGCAAAGCTTGGTTGGCAAACCCAATTCTCCTGTGTGGACAGGTCTCTACTGCATGGTCTCGGGACCCACACACCAAACACAATCCATTTGCCCTACGGCAATTCTGCTGAGAATGACCTGGTTTCTGGCAAAAGTTGCAGATAGGACCTGGTCGAGCCATCTGGTAAGGAGCTGGTCTGAATGGTTGCCTTGCCTGAACCTTTGCTGCTCTGTATGGGCCTCCTCTTCCCATTGGTGCAAACGGCCTCTTCATGGCCTGGTTCCTCATCTGGTTGGCTTGCTTCTTCTCTAACCCACGCTCCACCTCTCGAGCTATGGTGAGAACTTCTGAATAAGTCTTCAGCTGCTGGGGCATCAAGAAGACCTGTATGTCCATATGCAGGCCCTGCTGGAATCTGCTTGCCCGCTTCTCCTCATCCGTCACCATGTACGGAGCAAAGCGGCTGAGTCTGAGAAACTCCGCGGCGTACTTGTAATACCCCGTTCCCGGAATACGTACTTAGTTGCGTGTTCAGATTTTGATCGTATTTTTTTCGATTTGTTTCCTGTATTTATTCTGTATATGAATTCCTTATATGATTGTTTTGCCTTGGATTTGGATCGGTGAACTCGGAGTCAGCCTTAGTCTGAGCCGGGGACTCGATCTCAGAGTTTTACTTGTTTTAGACATTCTGGTTATCCGATTCGACCGATTTCAGTTTTAAACATCGTTTTCCAATATTTTGGATTTTCTATGATTTTCTGGAATTTTCTGTGATTAAGTTGAAAATCTTCAAAACCGGTGTCGGCCAGTGCCGCTGACCGATTCCCGGATTTTTAATTCTCAAACTGTTTGGAACTTCATGATGACCCTTTAGACATAATTACTTAGAATCATATTTCTTACTTACATTCTTTTTCTGAGAATTTTATGATTTTATGAAAATTCCATCGGAGTCGGTAGATAACTGATTCCGGGATTTTTAGTTTTAAAACTATAAAGTAATTCTTAAAACGGATTTCACTATTGGTCTTCATATATTATTTTTGATTTTTGATAATTATTTCGAGTCGATCCGAGATACTTGAATTTCGGACGATTCCGGCATTTTCCGAAATGATTTCCACATCTTTGACTTTAACCCGGGTATCTGTCTATTCAACAGTTTCATCTTGAGTCCAAGAGAAAATATCTTCTCTTTATCATTTCTCTACCATTTTCCTTTTCTCTATTTTCCTTTCCTTCCTTCACAAGCCAAAGAGATTTCCAATTTCCCAAATTCCTAATCTTTTCCAAAATCCATTTTCTTCCACACTCTTCCATCTCAAAATATCTTCACCTAACCTCCACCTCACCCCTCCACTTGGCCGGCCATGATTGGTCAAGTGACACCTCATGCTTCCCCATTTACACAAAACCCCCTCTCTTCCATCTCAATTACACCTCCTTCACAAATCACAAATCATATATAAACTTTCCATTACATTTCCTTTCTCTTTTTCTTCACTTCCACAAAGAAATCCCCTTCTCCAAAATCCTCCTTCATCTCAACATCCACCACGAACCTCAAGGGCATCATCTAGGTCATCATCTCCACCTCAAGCATCAACAAGATCTTCATCTTCAACCTCAATCAAGCTACTTCCTTTGGATTGGGGATCATCTCTCTCTTCGTCGGATTTATCACCTTGGATCAAGCTTCACATAACCAATCCTAGTGAGTATTCTTACTCACCAAGACTTGTTTCATTCCTAGTATACTTGTATCCTCCTATCTTGTGTTCATATGCCATAAAAATCACATTTTTAGACCATCAAACGCAACCAGCGAATTCTGTTCTGCGTTCTGTTTTTGACCAGTTTTAGTCGACTTGACCTAGAACCTAGTCGACTAGAGACCCTTAGATTGAAACGTAACCTTTTCTGATCCACAGTTTTAGTCGACTCATCTTATTTATTAGTCGACTATAGATCCCTATTAGTCGACTACACCTTGACCCTAGTCGACTACCCTTTTTCTGAAACCAAACCCAACTCTCTGTTTCACAGATTTAGTCGACTTAAGTGTCTGTTAGTCGACTTGACCCTTCTATTAGTCGACTACCCCTCCTAACCTAGTCGACTAACATTTCCTGAATCAGAAACCCAACTCTCTGTTACACAGTTTTAGTCGACTAGACCCTACTGTTAGTCGACTAGCCCTTCTATTAGTCGACTACTCCCTTGACCTTAGTCGACTAACTTTGGCTGTCTGTTACAGTTAATTACTATCTTAAATTTGGATCTTATGCTTCGGTTATATGTTTGTGTATTGTACTTCATGACCTATTACTTGAAGTGTATAACCTCTAGTTACTTCATATTTCTATGTTTATGTATTGCCATGCAACTGTTTGTTCATTCTTATACTTGTATCTTGCCAGTGATATTCTTACTCCTTATCGTATACCATGCGTGGCAGACCCTTCGAGGTCGTTGAACCCTGTTTGCTTCTATGTTTCCCCTTGCCTTGCTATGATCCAGACACGTCAATACATGTTTTCCTTTAACACATGTATATCACCTGACATGCCACCACCTTACTAGACCTCTTGTTATGTCTTGACTGACCCGGCCTGTTATTAATCTATTGTTATGTTTTATTGCTTGTTTTATATCACCACCTTGTCATGCTATCTTTTAAAACCAAGCATGATACACTTGACCTTATGATTATCTTGTTTACGGGAACCCTGCCTTATTTTATGGAACTAAGTGCCACACCATACTCGGTGGGGGCCACCTCTAGAATCCACTCCCTCAGAACAAAGTGCCACACGGAACAAAGTGCCACACCACACGGTGGGGGCCACCTCTTGAATCTGTGGGGGCCACCTCTTGAATCTGTAGGGCTATTACTGTTATGTACACTTGTTCCCTGTAAGCTGATAATTCTTAATAAGCTACAACTTGTATGGGCATGGGAGGAAGTGATGGATGCCGGAATGATACCTTGCTTATAGTAATGGAATAAAAGTATATATATATATACATATATATATATATATGTACTGGCGGTAGTGAATCTGAATTACTGAATAGGGGGACTTGGGCCTCCAAAGCTGGTTCCAGGTGTATGGAAACTACTATAAGAAGCTTTATCAGTTCTCCATCAGCTTCCGATAACAACCCTCGACTTCTTATATATGGATGTATGTGGGTTGGGATCGATACCGAGACACATACCTAGATATATGGGTTAGACGAGTTATAATAATAATTGATAACCGTTATGGATCTTATTATGATTCTTGATATTCCAGTCATGATTCCAGTTATGTTTCCAGTTGTGATACTTATTATGATTCCCGTTATTCCAGTTATGTTTCTAGTTATGATTCTTAGTATTCTTGTTATGTATTCCTGTTTGACTTTCATATGATTTGCAACTCTGATTCTATACGCTTGGATTTCTGTGGCATGAGATAAAGGTATATAGATGAGGGTTTCCTTGTTTGGATTATTCCTTCGATGTATTAGTCTCATGGGACCGTGACTTAAGCGTATACAATCAATCTTGCTCATAATCAGTTTTAACCTGGATTTCCTGTTTTATGATTCACTTGTTCATATCTGCCTTACTTGTGTTCTAACCTTTCTACTCTTGTCACTTAGCCATTTGGCTGTAGCCTGTTCATTGTTGGGAGGTCCTGACTCCCTTGGATTTGTATGTTCAGGTTGAAGCTTGGATCGAAGTGGAGCTGTCCACAGTAGATCGAGCTTTCTTTAGTGAGCAGGCAGACTAGCTCTACTTCCTTCGTCCCAGACTCCTCTTTTGACTCACGGGATCTTCATCCTACTCGTGAGCTTTTGGTATCTTATTGTATATTTTACTTTTGGACTTGGTTGTGATAAAAGACATATGTGATATGTAATGTTTATCATACACTGTGATGACTTGTATATGTACCTTTTATGTTGGCATGTGTTTGTATACCACGCTTTGTGTTGTACTCTGATCTCTTGCTTGTACTTTTATGCTTAGCGTATATACGTGGGGGCACTTTCTGACCTACGTATATACGTTACAGTGACGTCCCCGTATCCGTGGAATCGGGGCGTTACAGTACTCGTCCACGGACTTGTTCCACTGCTGGAGTCTGATAAACTGCTCTTCCATATCTTTCTGAGCAGTAACAGGGAAGAATCTGCTGTAGAAACTCTTGGAGAACGTGTCCCAGGTGACAGGCTTCTCCAATCTGGCCTCTTCAGCTAGCCACCAAGTTCTAGCTATGTCTTTCAGCTGAATCTTGGCGACCTCCACTTGATTCTCCTTTGGTACTCTAGCTGCATTCAGCAAATCTGTGGTGTCTGTCAGCCATTGTTCAGCATCCAGGGGTTTCTCTTCACCCGTGAATATGGCTGGTTGTAGCCTCCTGAAGTCTGATATATTCCCCGGCCTCTGTTCCTTTGGAGCTGTCAACTCTTGCCGGAGAAGCTCAGTCTGCTGCTGCTGGTTCTCCATCATTGTCTGAATGACCCTTAGAATATCCACATTCTCTCCCGTGGGTCCATTCGAAGCTTGCCCCGAGTGGTTACGGCCCGTCCTTCGCTCCATACCGAGTTAGGAATAGAAAACTGGAATTTGAAAACAATTGGAAGGAGTTTAGGATACAAGGAATGAATCGAGGAAGGAATCAAGAAGGACTTAATAACTTTGTATATTGTAGTTGGCATTAGCAAATTACTAGAATTTGCTGCTTGATTGTACTTTAGGTTTGAGAGCCTAAGCTCTGATACCAACCTGTAACGCCCCGATTCCACGGATACGGGGACGTCACTGCGACGTATATACGTAGGTCATAAATTGCCCCCACGTATATACGCTAAGCATAAAAGTACAACAAGATTTCAGAGTACAACACAAAGTGTGGTATATTCTTATGCCAACTCAAGATATACACATACAAAGTTATCACAGGATATTATAAAGTATTACACATTACATGTGTATTACATCATAACCAAGTCCAAAAGAGATATATACAAATATGTATACAAAAAGCTCACAAGCAGAAAGAAGATCTCGTGAGTCAAAAGGTAAATCTGGCACGAGGGGACTGGAACTAGTCCGCCTGCTCACTAAGGTAAGCTTGGTCCTCTGTGGATGGCTCCACTTCGTTCCAAGCTTCGGAATCTGAATGTGCAAATCCAAGGAGTCAAGACATATAACAATAAACAAACTATAGCCAAGTGGCTAAGGGACATGAATAAGGAAGGATGAAACAGTTATAAGGAATATCAACTAACAAGTATGAAAAGCATGAGGAGATAAAATCCTAAATACAATAAATCTACAGTTAACGTCTTATTATTATTACTTGTCTTACTGTGATATCTAACTATGTGACCCAGCGTCCCAGAGCACATAGATCCATATCCTAGTAAAGCAAGGTTGTTATTGGAAACAGCGGTTGTATCGACGAACTATGTTTACAGTGGGTCCCGTGCATGCCCGGGACCACGGTCCAGGGTGTTCCGTTGCTTGATGACGGAACCAGCCGCAAGGCCTATCAGGAGGGACTTATGTATGCCCTTTGTCATGACAGTATTCAGGAATAGGGAGCAAGCACTCCCCTCGGTCCCCTGGAGGCCCTCAGGTCAGACCGGAAATATAATTGTACAATATACCTAATGCCACTGTAAACACGAACACATATCGATATCCGCATGTTTCCCCCGACCCATGTGTAAGTTGGTCCATTTTATACAAAAGTCAAGTGCATCATGCTTGGTTTAAGAGATAGCATGATAAAAGGTGATATTCACTATTTAACAAGTCATGAAGCGAGAATATGAAATAACAAGTCATGAAGTAACAAGTGGTGAGATCCATCAAGTAACATGTCATGTAATACCAGTCATGAAGTATAAACAGGAATAATATGTTACACATGTATCAAAGGTAAAATCCAAATTCAAATAGGAAATCAACTAAGTCAGACATTCAGAATTAGTCGACTAGGTGGAAGGATTAGTCGACTAATAGGGGTCTTAAGTCGACTAACAGTCTAGATGAGTCGACTAAAACTGGGTTCCAGAAAGTTGGGATTCTGTTTCAGGAATAGTTAGTCGACTAGGGTTGTAAGGGTAGTCGACTAACAGGGAACTACTAGTCGACTAACGGATACTTAAGTCGACTAAGTCTGTAATACAGAGAGTTGATGTTTTATTTCAGGAAAACAGGAGTCGACTAGGGAGGAATGGGTAGTCGACTAGGGGTCCTAAGTCGACTAATATTTGGATGAGTCGACTGGAACCGAGAGTTGGGTTTTCTGGTTCAGGAAAGATTAGTCGACTAGGGTCAAGAGAGTAGTCGACTAGGGGTCTCTAGTCGACTGGTAATTTGGTCTAGTCGACTAAAACTGTGAAATCATGAAAGTCTACGTTTCAAAACAGATGGGTTAGTCGACTAGTCCCTAGGTCAAGTCGACTAATCGTGGGAAAACAGTGACAGAACAGATTTTCTGGTGGTTGTGTTTGATGGTTTAAAAATGTGATTTGATGTCATATGTGTACAAGATATGAAGGCACAATTACAATAGGAATTTATCAAGTCTTGGTGAGTAAAAATACTCACTTCGAACGGTTGTGTGAAGCTTTACAAGTTCGAAGAGATCGAGGTCGACGAAAAGCACCAAAGTGATCCTCGACGATATTGCGGACGATCCCAATCCAACGAAGTGGTGGTTGCTTGGGATGGAGATGAAGACCTAGGTGTTGTTTTGGAAGTAGGTGGTTGAGTTTGAGATGGAGGAGGAAGTGTGAAGGCTAAAATCTTGTTGAAGTGAAGAAAAGAGAAAAGAATTGTAAAGGAAGAGATTATATAGGGTTTGATTTTGTAAAGGAGGTGAAATAATGTAGAAAAGAGGGGGTTTTGTGCAAATAGGGGAGAATGAGGTGTCTCCCTTGGCCAATGATGGCCGGCCATGGAGAGAGAGAGAGAATGAGGGCATTAATGGTAGAAGAGTGTGGAACTTGGGATATTTGTGGAAAAATTGGAATTGTTGAAATTTTGGAAATTAGGAAATTCTTGGCTTGTGAAAGAAGGAAAGAAAAATAGAGAAAAGGAAAAAGGAAAAGAATTTGATAAATGAAGATATTTTCTTGATCTCCAAAAATGAAATATCGGAAACACAGGTTCCTGGGTTTAAGTCTAAGATGCGGAAAACATTTCGGAAAATACCGAAATCGTCCGAAATTCAAGTATCTCGGAACGACTCGTAAATTTCACCAAAAATCAATAATAATATATGAAGGCTAATAGTGAAATCCTTTTTAAGAAACACTTTATAGTTTTAAAACTAAAAATCCCGGAATCAGTTATCTACCGACTCCGTTAGAATTTTCATAAATTCATAAAATTCTCAGAAAAAGTATTTAGATAGAAAACAGGATTCTAAGAAATAAATCCTAAAGGACTTTCTAGAAATTCCTAACTATTTGGAAAATAAAAATTCGGGAATCGATCAGTGACACTGGTCGACACCGGTTTTGAAGAAATTCATTTTAATTCAGGAAAAATCCAGAAAATCATATAAAATCTAATATATTAGAAAATGATATTTGAAATTGAAATCGGTCAAATACAGGAAGTAAATCAAAAAATACGATCGAAAAGCTGAATACGCAACTAAGTACGTATTCTGGAAACGGGGTATTACAATGGTATTTTTAGAAAAAAATTAGGAATAAAAGGGGAGGGGTAGAGTTGTAAATATAGGAAAGTAATTTTAAGATGAGGGGATGGGTATTTTAGGAATGAGGGATAAGTAAGGTTTATTTAGGGAAGGAAATGAAAGGAAAGGAAGGAAGAATGGAAAGAAGTAAGAAAGAAAGAAGGGAAAAAGAAAAAGGAGGGAAGGGGGGTGGCCGGCGGCCCTGGGGCGGCGACGCGCCGCCGGAGGTGGTGGGGGCGGCGCGTGCGCCCTAGGGTAGAGAGGATGGGGTGATGATGGAGTTGGTGTTGTTTGGTTGGTGGAGGTGGTGATGGTGGTTGGTGGTGGTGGTGGTTGTGGTGGTGATGATTGGTGGTGTTGGGGAGCTAGAGGAGGAGGAGGAGATGATGTTGGGGTGGTTGGAGTGGTGGAATTGGTGGAGGTGATGGTGAATTTTGGAGAAGAAAGGGTGGTGATGGAGGTGGGTTTGGATGAAATTGGTGGAGGTGGAGGGTTGTTGGAGGTTGAAGTAGGTGGTGGAGTGGAGAGGGGTTGTGGGGGAGTGGGCGGCCGGCCTAGGGCGGCCGGTGGTGGTGGTGATGGTGGATGCGGCTGGTTGGTGAAGGTGGTGTTGGTGGGTTTGTTATGAAGGAGATGAAGTTGGAATAAAAATGAAAAAGGAAAAAGAAGATGCTTAAATAGAAAGGGAGAAGGAAATTGGAATGAAGGAAAAAGGGGGGAAATGGAGATGATTAATGGGGATGGAGGGGAGATGGGCTGCAGCAGCAGCTCATCATGCCTATGTTGCTGCTGCTGCTGCTGCAGTGGAGGAGGCGTAGGGTATAGGGGGGGAAGTCAAAGGGGAGAGAAAGTAAAAGAAAAAAGAAAGAAAATTAAGGAAAAGAAAAAATAAGAAAAATAAAATAAAATAGTATAAAAAAAATTTATCATTAAATAATTTATTTATTATAAATTCTGGATGTACAAAGTAGGGGAGTAGAGAAGGAAAAAGTACGAAAAGATAAGACCGAAAATAATATTATTATTTTAATCAGGCGAAAATTTGACTGTTTCAGAAACGTTTCAAAAAATTCTCAAAAATAGAAATATTATTTTAAGATACTCGGTGAAATCAGATTCAAAAAATTCAATGTAGCTTTCAAATTAAAAATCCTGGAATCTTCCAACGATACTTGCCGACGCCAGAATCGGTGAAATTTTGATAAATTTAGAAAAATTCTAAAAAATGTTTTTAGATAGAAAATAAAATTCTAAGAAGTACCATGAAAGCTGTTTTTGAAAATTCAATCCCGTTTGAAAATTAAAAATTTGGGAATCAGTCAGCGATGCCGACCGACACCGTTTTGGAGATTTTACAGAAAAATTCTGAACAATTCTAGAAAATCATAAAAAATTTAAAAAATTAGAAATCAGTGTCTGAAACTGAAATTGGTCAAATCGGACAACCAGAAAGTCAAATCGGGCTACTGGCTGGTACCGAGTTCCCGGTCCGGGTCAGGGCTTACTCTAGGTTTGAAGATCCAGATCCGATACACAATAATATAAGTAATCACAACCCACGAACACACATAAAGGAAGAAAATTGAACAATACGGTTGAAAAAATTTGGGACACGTATCTGGGTACGTATCCCGGGAACGGGGTGCTACACAACATGACCCCACACTTCCTGGAGCGAGAGAGTATGTTGCTTTCATGAAAGCAACGGACACAGGACCGCCCACTACAGAAGTCTCTAGTGGTACCTGAAAGAACTTACCCATTAAGACTTCCTCAAAGAGTACGTTCTTATACCCGGAACAGCCATCAGTACAGGATAATTAAGCGCTCTGCCTCCTACCGATCAACAACATGTAATTACTCAGTACAAAGCGATTGAGTGACCATTCGTCCTCCAAAGATAAGGAAGTATCTCAACCAATAACACTCGCTGTATTTCCGTTAAAGCTCGTGTATTTTATTTTAAATCAATGAAATACAATGTGTTTTACTCCTAACCATTTTCTTGCAATGTTGATGGGAGTGTTCCCCTTCAGTTCTTGACGCTAGTGCATCCCGAAGTAGGAGTGTTGCCCATCTGGAGGTGAAACCGCAAGCACCAGCCTACGGATCCCCTATTGATTAGCCCACGAACAGTCGAAACTCCCCATTGTGGGAGTATTCCCTACTCAGAATTCCTTCCATGCTACTGCGAGTGTCAGCATAAGGGTGTCTCTCATAGTCCCTAAGGCTTGTACGTCCTGAAGTGGGAGTGTCCCCCACTCGGAGGTGGCAACACAAGCACCAGCCTACGGGGCCCTCTTGATTAGCCCAAAGGTAGTGAAACTGAAAGTACACCTAGAGGGGGGTGAATAGGTGTATGGCTAATTTATGACAAATAATGTGGAATTTAAAAACTTAATGCAACACACTTAGTGTAACCAAAGAGTGTAGACGAATTCCCGGTGAAGGGCTCTGGACTAACTCCTCTTGATTCCTCTGAATTAGAGTTGAGGTGCTATATGAAGCTCTCTTGGTTAAACACAAGTGAGGAACACAAACAAACACAACCAAGCATGTAAGTATGAATGAGCAATATGAATGATGCAAGGCACAATATAAATGAGAGAAAGTTAAGAGAAAGTGGATCAAACACAAACACAAGGATATGTTTCGAGGTTCGAGCACCCAGCTCTATGTCCCCGCCTTCACACAGAAAGATTTCCACTAACTCGTCCACACAAGACTTCCCACACAGGGAACCTCCACTGAGAATTTTGGGCAAATATAATTTGAGAGTACACAACTCCTCTCTCAACCAATACAACCTCTCACTAGAGGCAAAGCACAAACCAACACAATATCAACCTCACAAATGAGGGATAGGGCACTTAGCCACACAATCACAATCACCTCACACTTGAGGGATTCCAAACCAATCTCCACCTCTCACTAGAGGGCTACAAACACCACTTCCAATATCTTCTCACACTTGAGGGATATCAACACTATCACCTCTCACTAGAGGGATATCAAAAAGATGAAAGGTTTACAACTTGGTGGTCTCTTTCAACCACAAACTAATTTTTCTCACAAAAATAGATCCTATAGATAGGATAGATAGATAAGCTCAAGCGTGAGAAAATAAAGAGTTTGGAAATCAAAAACACAAAGAAAAACTCTAGGAAAAAACTCTAGATAGAAATGTAAATGAAGATCAAACCAATTCCCAAAGATTTTTCTTTTCTTTGAATTTTCTAACCCTTTTAAAACAAAATAAAGATCCAATCTTTAAGCCTAAAACTCTTTTAAAAACTTGCTGATAAACACTAGAAATAAGGAGAATTTTTTCTCTTGAAAAACTTGTTGAAAGCCAACTCAAAAGGGGGGTATTTATAGCCCCCACAAAATTCTGCCCGTTGGCAGCTGAAAAGGGCTGAAATGCCCTTCCGGTCGACCGGCCGGTCGACTGGCCAACGGTCAAATTTTTGACCGTTGAGCCTACCGGTCGACCGCCCAGTCGACCGGGATTGGATCCAGAGAGCAACGGCTCTCTGGCCGGTCGACCGGATGGTCGACCGAAGCCGGATACAGAGAGCAGAGCTCACTGCCGGTCGACCGGGTCGGTCGACCGGGGCCTTTTCCAGAGAGCAGAGGCTCTCTGGCGGTCGACCGATCCGGTCGACTGGCCCACCAGCCTGGCTGCGTGCACGTCCTGTGCACGTCGGTCGACCGGCCCGGTCGACCGACTCCTGCTACGGTCGACCGGCCCGGTCGACCGGCAGACAGCCAGTCCAGCCTTTATAGGACTTAAAAACTTGGGTTTTTATCTTCTATTAAATCTCATAAAATCACAAAAATTAGTTCGTATTATATCTTTGAAATACAAATATGTGTGACAAAAATTCAACACATATTTCAAACAATTTGAACCATTTTTGTGTGATAGAAAATTTTCCTTAAACCAAAAACTATATTTTCTAAAACTTGAATTTTGAAATGGAAATTCGTTTTCTCCAAAACTCATATAAATAAAAAAAACATGATATTGAAACAACTTTGAAGCATATTGTATATGGATAAAATTCAATATACATGAAAGGTATTATATCTATGTTTTTTACTTGAAATCCAAAATAAGTTTTGTTTAAATACTCCAAACTCATGAATAGGCTATCAAAATAAGTTTTTCTAAATAGATGAAGCATAGATGTATATAGATCAAATCTAATATACATTAAACCATGTAAACTTATTTTGATTCTATCTATTCATAAAACCCAAGATCGGTTAAACCGAAAACTAAAATATGAAACTTAAAACAAGTGTGTGTATTGTGAACTTGAGCATATCACACTATCTAATCTTAAACAATCTTAACTAAATAAACCGATGTCTTCTTGTAGAACGCCATCTCCAAGTTGACTCGATCCAAACGTGATTCACCGAGCTTGACTCTAATTGAGTGCTAGATGTGAACTTGACGCTCGAGCTCTTGAATCACCATGTGAAAGCTCCAAAATACCTTTGTTGAAGCTAATCACCTACTAATATCTTGGTTAAATATCTGAAACTAAATATCACAAGATTATTAGTAAACTATAACTACATGAGTCAATCATCATCAAAATTAGAGTGAAGGGCCTCTGGGCCAACAGAAACCCTCCACTATGAGAATGCCCCCACTCAGAGACCCAGATCACCACTCTGCTGATGGGTTCTACCCTCACTCAGAGTTGACACATCCAATCTTTCGATGGGTCACCCCCCACTTCAGGTCTCTTCCAAGTTCACAGCTCCGTTGATAGGATTATTTCCCTCAGAAGCAACCGTAAATCCAACTCTGCTACTGGGATTTTCCCTCTCGGAGGTTTGTATCGTTACTCTGCTAATATGTCCTACCTTCTCTTGAAGTCGACACTTTCAATCTATCAATGGGTCATACCCCCACTTCAGAACCCTAATAAGTTTGCAGGTATCGTTGATGGTATCACCCCCACTCGGAGACAACATCGTAGACTTGGCAAAATAGTCCAAGCCAACTGATCCTACCAGAGGTACAGATTAAACGCCCCAGAAAGGTATGATCATATCATCCGAACAAAAACCACTTTAATTCTAATAACATAGTCTTTGCATCTGCCTACATGTATTGTTCATCTCGGATTAACACAGATTATATATATTTAGCCTATAACCACACAATACAATTGGTATATACATACATTAGGGTTTTCTTGTTTGGATTTTGATGTACTAGTTTCGTGCGTTTAAAAGTTAAATGTACATAGTTTTATTAATCCAATCTATTAGATTTATATTGACTTTCATTATATTTATTGTGCTCCATTGCATGCTTGTGTGTGCATCCTTTTTTCCCTCCTGATGGGAGTGTCCCCATCAAATCCAAAATGTTTATACGTCCCATTTGTGGGAGCGTCCCCCCACTCGAAGTGAGCAACGCAAGTACCAGCCTATAGGCTCCCTCTCAGTTAGCCCACGAAGATCGAAATCCTTCGTTGTAGGAGTGTCTCCCACTAAGAGTTTCTACTCTAGTGCAGGAATTTTTTCCTCTCAGAGCCCTCTAAAGTTTGCAGGTACCGTTAATGGTATTACCTCCACTCGGAGACAACACCGCAGACTCACCAAACCACTCCATATCCAACCAACCATATCAGAGACAGAGATTAGCACTCCGAAAAGGCATGGTTATATCAATTTCAAAAGCCAACAGTAAAAATAAAATGGGGAAATCTAGATAATCATTTCAATTCTGAAGAATATACATATTTCTATTCCAAAAATCTTTCCATTCCGAATACATCTTGTTAAATATACATTTGACAAGAGTAATACAAATCATTTTTACATATCTGCATTTACATTTTTGAAAAGAAATACAGATGATCCAAATCTGATCCCCCCACTCTTGCCACCATTAACAGGCCCCGATGCTAAAGTAACAAAGATTTGTTCATCGGAGGATGTCACCTGAGAGCAGTTGTCCACCTTCATCCGTGCCATGGCTTCTGAACAGGAAATCAGATGTCTTTACCTTCAAACTCCGAAAGCGTGTTCTCTAGGGAACATCTGCCGGAAGATACCGCCTCAATGCTAGCACCATTATCCAAAGATCCTAAAACTGAACAGGAGAAGACCAGGAGGTTCCTCCACAAAAATGAAGGTCCCTCCGATGGGAACACCTCCTCACCGCTCCCCTCGACTCCAAGGCAGCCAGACCGACACCACCTTCTCCTCCATGTTACGAGAAGGACGAGGACTCTCAGGGAGCCTTCTATGAAAGCAACAGTGACATCCCACGAGATGGACTCCGATAAGAAAACACAAGAAGGTGATGGTATCATATCCTCTCCAAGGTGTTCAGAGGAAGAGATCTGAGCTCTACCGTGAGAAGCAATTCAACGGCACACCCAACTGATGAGCTCCCTCACCTCCTTCCTCGTACACGCCATTAATAAAGGACTCTAAACCCCAAGATCGACCCACCCTTACCCCCTAAAAAAATGAGCAACCCAAAATCAGATCACCCGATCCAGTGGGAGCAGGAGTCCTACCCGTCACCCTCAATGGTGGCACCCTGTGACGATGACTAATGCACCATAACAGTCACTTCACAAATGACTAATGCGACACACCTTTAAGACTCTCTAGAAGAGAAAGCCCGATCACCGTCTCCTTATCTTCCTCCCTCTTCTTTTCCTTCCTCCATTGGAGGAAAAGAAGAAAGGACGACATGGCGGTGCAGCAAGAAAAGTAACTAGGGTTTCGAAGTAAGAGTTTTTGAAGAAGATAGAAGATGAATTTTTCCCACAGATCTCCCTCTATTTATAGACAGACGAGAAACCCAACCGCCTCCAATTTAAATTCCTAATCCCTGAAAAGTCAGCCCACATCCCGAGATTTTCGGTCAACAGAATTGGCAGAAGATCAACCATCGCTGTCATAACACTAAGCCCTAAAATCCCACTCATAGTGATGGTAGGATTCGAAGAGATGCTCGGTCAGCCTTTTAGAAGATCCAGTCATTTGATGTGATAATTGTTTGCTAGTTGTGCGACCATCAATTAATTTCAGAAGAACCGTTGTGATCCGAAGAGATTCGGCATACTAACATCATGATGATTTCTAAAGCATCCACCTGAGAAACTTTGCTTCCCTGACTTCTCTTTCGCAGCTCTGACAAGGAGGGAATCAGGGGCATCTGTAGTGGTCAAAATTTGATCACGGCCACTATGATGACGCGTGTCCAAGCTACCGAGAGTTTTTCCTGAGATATCCACAAAGTCCCTAAATCCATCCCAGATCCTCTATCTCTTCGGCCTTTCCCGGGCTACCCCCATTCTGAAGATACTCAAATCCAGAGCCATATCTGCCACTTCAAAGGCTTTATCACTCATGAACCCTCTACAGTTAAAGTTTCCAACTCTGAGTCTGAGGCTCTCAACAACAATAGCCCACTGAAATCTCTGCCTGTCATTACACAGCATCATCCTCCTCACGTTGAAACATGTAACACCCTACATTAAAACAAATGGTCATACATGGCAGCAGATTCCTTGGCATGCAATCTCAACTAACTAGTGCCAGTGCTCACAGCCGTTACAACAAATCTAGCACGTGCAGATCGTGCAGTTACAACCATCCGCCAATTCCACCTGCACGCCAGCATCCATGTCAGGTACATATGATCTTTCTTATTCAAGGAGAGGAGGATCGATCGCTTATCTAATTCTCAAAGCGCGCGCGCGCATACACACCCCCTCCCACCATACACTGGAGGTTTTCATGTTTCAGTCCACCATTCCACTACACTAGTAGTTTTTCGTGCTAGTCCAACCACCACGCTAGCAATTCTCTATGCTAGTTCATCCAATACACTGAAAGTTTTTATGTTCCAGTCCATCATTGCACACCGGTAGTAGTCCTCTGCTCGGTCCGCCCACCTTCCCATTCCAACTACTGGTTCTCACGCCCGAAGGTTTTAGGCCGGCAACACACCTGTGCGCCTAACCTGAAAGGTGTTTTCTGTGTGTGCTTTAACAGGTAACATCCCCGGACAGTGACCAAACTTTGCTTGTGATGGGTCCAATCAACGGTAAGCTGGTTTTTATCCACTACAATATGAGAGAAAAGTTGGAGATAACTATACTTCGTCTGGTAATATTCTGAATCATCCTACTTTGTTAATATTCATATACTTGGTTTTTATATTAATACCGTGTTATTAACAAGCTTTAGCTGTAACATTATTTATTCTCATATCAGTCTTTATTTACATGTTTATTTAATAATTATTGTATTGAATATTTTGATCATTAGTATATATAACTCAACCAAGAAGGGACCGTTTTGACAAAGTCACGCCTAATTCCTAAAGGTACACAAATTAATTCAATTCAATATCTAATATTATGCCACTAAAACCCTCAAATAATAACTCCTAATTTTCAATGACACACTCTATTAAATAATTAGTAAATGATGTATGCCATCATTTTTTTTAGTTGCTTTGAAGTTTATAATTTTACGCGAATTTTCAATTTTATTTTATATGTACTTGCATGTGTCTGCAAATCTTGTTGAATAAATACCCATAAATTCAACACTTATGTATTTCTTTCCATTGGCTAAAATGAAGAATCGAGTCACGTCCTACATGAAGTATTAATCCCTATTAAACACACAATCGTTATTTCAGAGAAAAAACTTTTAGCACTTGACTGTTCAAAGAAATTTTAAGGAACTGATAGTTGTTCACTCAATGCTAGCAAAACCATAATAAATGGTCGTCTTCAGTTTATGTCATTTATTTGATCAGAAATAAAAACGAGTACAGAAAATTTGCTTGGCTGAAGCTGAAGCAAGTTTCTTCCTAAGCAACTAAAAGAAAAGCAATGACTGCACTCGGGGAATATGGTTTTGCCTTCAGAGAATTGTTTTCAGGCAAAAAAAATATTTTTCGCTAGAGATATATGATCCACTTCATTGCCTAATGAAGGCATTAGGTAGTGAAGCAAGTGGTAAACATCTTGGGAACTAATTAATATGTTCTGAAAATCTTTTCCTTTCATAACTGAAGAGTGAATCTGACCATGAAACAATTTTGCGTTTATGTTCACAACAACAAGATACATACCGATATTCATAAAGAAAGAACTGCTCCCACATTGCACTTGGTTGGTCACTGATTGTACTTGTAAAACTTTAGTTTTGGGTAGTTGTTGAGTGCAATATTTTGAACAGACTCACACTCATTCCTCGTCGCAGATTTTAAACTTCTAGGTTCTTCATGCAATCAAACCATACTGGTGTGTTATATTGTGGCCTTGCCTGTTATTTGATGCCAAAGATCTGCTGTATGACTCTCCTTCGGTTTTATCCATTTGGTATGATCCAATTGATGATCATTCTGGAAACCTGCATCACCATGATTAATGGTGATACTGTTTGCAGATTTTACTTCTTGGTTTTTAAACAAAGATTCTGTCATCAGTTTACCAAATATGCTTGCCTGCCTTAATTCTTTCTCCCGGTGACTGGTTCGAGGTTATGTAGTTGGCTGCTTAAATTGATCCAGTAGAGGGGGATCTGCTAAAATTTGATAATGTCCATTGCAGTCTGAACTCTGAAATATGGGATGCACATAAGAGATATACAGCAGAGATGCGCATGCTTCGTTGGATGTGTGGTAACACGCGGAGAGATAAGATGAGAAATAAGAATATTCGTACTAAGATAGGTGTAGCCTTTATAAAAGAGAAGATGACAGAAAACCGCCTACGATGATTTAGTCATGTGCGACGTAGACTTACAGATGCATCAGTCCGATGAGTAGAGCGTATCAATTTAGGGTAAGTTAAAAGAGAGCAGGGGAGACCGAAGAAAACATGGATGGAGGTAATACGATAAGATATAGAGGCTAAAGGTCTTAGTAAAGACATATTGCTCGATAGGAATGAGTGGAGAAAGCTGATCCATGTGCCCGATCTGGCGTATTTCTCTTTTGGTTCATGTAGCCTACCCCAAATACTTGGGACAAATGGCTTTGTTGTTGTTGTTTTATTCAGGCTCAGTATAATCTTTGATTCATCTACTTCATCACTTCACATTTTTTTCTGGCTCAGTATATATTCATGTTGATTCATCCGGTGACAAGTCCGGGGACCTTCAGTCAGCAACTAGTTTTGTTGATATGTACATCGCGGGGGATAAGTCACAAGGTCGTAGGTGAAAGCAAAGGATCAAATTCCATGTTACACAGGAACGTAAAAGAGGATCAAGTTTATACAGTTTTCCCCTGTTTTTAAAGGAAATCTATTACATGTAAAATTTGATACCAAACATCAGCGGAAAAACATTGTAAACATAGACTTTAGTATCTGTAGTGGACCTTTTTCCAGCCTCCCTCAAGATCATAACATGTGTCTCGCGACAGAGGGGCACTTTGAAAAATCGACAGCTATTCAATCAAAACTGGACCATATCTACACATGAGGAGCCGATTACGCCCCTAAAATGAAGTAGGTGGTTATGAATAGATGTGGATTTTCCTACATGACATCTCCACCAACCAATGTTCAATCCAAGCGGCTACGAAGATCCTGCACGTTTAAACCTCTCAGTTAAAACCATCCAAGATACTTACGTCCACTATATTATCTACCAAAGATATAAACATCTTTTCTTCTCCAAAGAGAAAGAGGGAGGAAAAAGGACAACCCTTGAGTACTTGTAATCACAGTACATTGTGCTACCACTGTAATTCCTTCTAATTATAGTGAATTTCGCTCTTTCGTGATTTTTCCCACTTCGAATTTTTCGCTTCTCTGTGTTATCTGTGTTTGTGATCTCTGCATGCTCAGTCAATTCGTTATAGTATCAAACATCACAAGGTGCGTATTTACATAAAAACGTCAGAAAGTTATTACAAGAACATAGAAAAGGATCAAGTGGGGAACAGATTGTCCATGAGCACTATTTTTCCCACCTTTTTGAGAAATTCTTGATAGTCGTTCGTTCTTTCGTTTCTTCAGCAATGTCAATAGGAAAACTTGATCAAGCGCAGTCCCCCAATCCATTTGCGCATATATCCACCATTTCAATAGATTTCATTACAAAAATCATAAACATATGTGCTCCCTCATGCATATGAAGCATTTTGAAAACTAATAGTCCCTGTTTTCTTCCAATTTTTTCTCTAGAAAGCTGACAAATGCTTTATGCTTTTTTATTGTGCTTTTCTAGAAGAGAGACGACGTTAATAAGCGATGTTAATGCTACATCCTCATTATCTTTGTTATTTGGGCTTTATGTTTTGAAGTTTTCTTTTAAATTGTTATCAATCAGTAAAATTAGTAGATTCTTAAATTGCTCAGTGACATTCTTTTTCACGCATTGTGCATTTTAAGAACTTAAAATATGGAAAAGGATTTGCATAGGGTGTGATTGTGGCGGATTGTATTATCTGGATTTAAATCCTAAATCGGTAGCATGTTCTACTTCTGTATCCCCTTTTTATCAGCATTGTTAGTTTGGACATCCATCTTTACAAACTTTAAACTTTTACTTCCTGAGTTAACTCATGTTACGTCTTTAAATTGTGAGTCATGTCAACTAGGTAAGCATCATCGTATGCCTTATCCTGATAGAGTTAATAAAAGGGCTAACAGCCCATTTGCTTTAATTCATTCGGATGTATGAAGTTCTTATCCATTAACATCAAAACTTGGTTTCAAGTATTTCATAATTTTTGTGGATGATTATTCTCAAGTCACTTGGATGTATTTAATGAAAAATCATTACGAAGTATTTTCTATATTTCAAAACTTTTGTTCTGAAGTGAATAATCAATTTAATACCGCTATAAAAATATTAGAACTGATAATGCTAAAGAATTTTTAGTTCGTGTTTTACAAACTTCATATCTTAATGTTTTATTGTGCATCAGTCCTCTTGTTCATTTTCCCCTCAACAAAATGGTGTTGCTGAGCATAAAAAAATCAACATTTGCTTGAGGTTGCATGTATAATGTTAATTCACATGCGGATTACTAAATAGTTTTGGGGATGTGATTCTTACAGCATATTATTTGATTAATCGCATGCCATCATCTGTTCTAGACAGTCAGATTCCATACTCAGTTCTATATTCACAGACTAATTTATTTCTTTTACCCCTAAAGTATTTGGATCTGAATGTTTTGTACATAATAATGTCCTAATAGAATCAAGTTAGATCACAATGCCCTTAAAAATGTGTTTCTTGGATATTAACATACTCAGAAGGGACATAAGTGTTATTGTTCAGAATTAAACCATTTTGTCATCTCTGTTGATTTCACATTCTTTCAGTCTAAACCATACTTTGACATTGTCTCATTCTCTGATGAAGATATTTTATATCTTTTATTAGTTCAAGAACATTCACTTGTTAATAATGCATCATTAGACATTACATATCAATACACATTGCCTCCTAAACATTAAGCACAAACCAAAGTCTATACAAAACACACCTCCACTGTGCCACCACCATCTTTTGTTCCGGTTTCTACTTCACAAATTGGTGAGAATATTTTACTCTCTGATGGTGTTACTCTCATTCATGTTCTTTCTGATTCTAGTTCTGATATTTCTGATATTGACCTTCTAATTGCCCTTCAAAACGGTAAACACATTTGTACTTCACATTCTTTTTTTTAATTTTGTCTCTTATTCTCATTTGACATCTTCATATAGTAATTTTATTTCTTTGTGGACTTATACTAAGTTTTCAAGTTTGTGTCAGAATCCCTTTCAATCCCAGGATGGAGATATTTCATGCAGGAGAAAATAATGGCTCTAGAACAGAATGAGACGTGATACCTTGTTTCTCTTCCTCCAAGGAAGTAAGTAATTGGTTGTCGATGGGTGTAAATGTAAAGTTTGAATCTAGATGGGTCGTGTAACCCCCCGGCTTTAGATGTACATGTCATAGTATCAGTACTCGATACGGCATACAAAACTGGTTTGACTATTCTGGTAGTCAGATTCAACCAGTTTCAGTTTCAGATATTATTTTTCAATATTTTCGATTTTTCAAAATTTTCTGAAATTTTTCTGCATTTTGAAAAATCTCCAAAGTCGGTGTCGACTGATACCGATAATACGCTTTCATGTTGTTCTTGAAAATCATATTTTCTATTTTTTAGTGTTTTAGAGATTTTTCTGAATTAATCCAAAATCTGGCCGAACTGGTGTTGACCGGTATCGCAGATAAATTTTAGAATTTTTAATATGCAAATTAGGCTAAATTTCTTAAAACCGATTTTACATTGTTTCTCATAATAATATTCTCTATTTTAAAGAATTTTTGGGACCGTTCTGAAATGATCAAATTTTGACCCAAATAAAATATTAATTAAATAATACAAAACAATTATTTTTTCTTTTTTCTTCTTCTCTAATTCATTTCTTTTTCTTCCCTCATATGCCAACCTCCACCGACTTTCCCAACCACCTATTCTCTCTCTTCCCTATTAAATCCCCTAATTTCTCTCTCTTTAACTCTCTAATCTCTCTTTTCACTTTCAAATTACTCACCTATCTCTCCATATCTCACTCTCTTTTACTCTCTCTTCTTCAATTGGCCACCCACACCACCAAATCCACCGCCGGCAACTCCCTCGCTCTGGCGAGCTCCCCACAGTCTCCATAACTCCGGCCAAGTCCCCAACTCCATCTCCCACCTCAATTCCACCTCCTCCATGTTCTTCCTTCTTTTAAACACATCACCCAAATCCACAAATTCCACCATCTTCTTCCCAAATCCACCATCACTCTTACCCTATCTCCTCATCAATCGGCTCCAATCACCCAATCATCCACCATCACTTACATCTCTCCACCAATTCTCAATCATCCTCACACTCACCATCATCTCAACCACCACTATAAAAACCACCCACCACTGCCTCCTCCATCCCTCCGATGAGGCCCACGGCGGCGGCGCTATGTAGCCCACCAGGTCGGCCAGCCAGGTCCATCGGCTGGCCATCCTAGCCTGGCCGCCGCCCACCGGCCTTCCCCTCCCTCTTTTTCTTATTCTCCTTCCTTCTTCTTTCTTTTCTTTTATTCTTTCTTCCTTTCTCTTCTTTTCTTCTCTGGTTTTGTGCAGAGATCAAACTCTTCCCCATCTCTTCTCCCTCAAATTGGATCCCCAAGCCCACATTCAAAACCCGCCCGATAACCCATTAACCCACTACGCTCTCACTTAAGCTATTGGGTTTGTTTTTCGGACTTAAACCTGACCCTTTTAATAACTCAGACCCGCATCCAAAACTTATTAAAGGTAAAATTACAGAAAACCCCCTAACTATTTATAATGATTATATTTTAGACCTATTATTACATATTTGACCCATTTATATGGCTTTGTATGCTCGGGTTATATCTGGAGCATCCGGAGTCCGATCTGGACGATTCTCGAGCCGTTGCGATCATAGGGAGAAGAGCTATATTCTTGTAATAACTATATGAGTATTTTTCTTTTATAATTTATATTTATTCATGTTTAATAAAATTAATTGATTGCTTTATTTAATAAATCGTGATTATGAGTAAATCACTATAAATATTAATTAACTTGTAATTATCAAAAAATTATTGTAATAAGAATAGGCATGATGTTTTATTAAACATAATTGACAAAATAATATTTTAATTTGTTCATGATTTAATATAAAATATATGTGATTATATTAGACGGTCAATTAAAGGAATTTCAGATTAATAGATACTGTAATAATTATTTAAATGGTTGTGAAGAGTTTAAAAATATATACTCGTAAATAATTTCTTTATCAATAACATTAATATTAATGAAGCCGTTATAACAACTATTGAACTAGATATTTGAACATCTATTCATGTTACATATATCACCCTGACACTTTCACTGTTACCAAACTGCAGATACACGAGTATGAGTTATCATAATTGTGAACACTGTTATTACATGTACTTGTATCATGGTTATACAGACATTCTAATACACTACACATAGTATTTCATGTAAATGCCTGTTATACTGAACACCGTTATTTCATTTACACGTATCACTGTTTAACAAATACTGTTACTCGTGACACTATTATTTCTTATTCATGTCTCACTGATATACGGATTCACTATTTCACTGGATACCATTATTTCATATATTTGTATCATTGCTTCTTGGATACTATGTACACAGTTATATCATGTTCATACATCACTATTACATAGATCCACCGGTATACATGTATTGATTGTTTTTGTATTCCTATTGCAGGGCTCACTATTCATATTATATGGATTATTGCTACATGGATATTCCTGTATTTCCGTTACATGACTGTTTCCTTTTACTGGACATGTGAGTTGTTGATATGTGATGTGTGAAACTAAGTGCCACGTAAATCTAAGCCACGAGAGCTACCTCTAGAATCCCACATCTCTTGTTTCCCGTTTCTCGTTATCTTGTTTCATGCTATCAACAAAGCTCATGTCATGTTATCGTGTTATATGTACCCTACATTGTTCTTATCCTGATACACTGTGTAGTTTAAATATAGTAAATATTGAAATCACCTAGAGGGGGTGAATAGGTGATAATGCTAATCAATGCACAAATTTAAAATGTTATGATGCAACGATCACCCGAAACAAGATTAGAAGTCGAATACCCCGTGAAGGGCTCTGAACTCCTTCCTCGTGATTCCTCTAGATAAGAGTTTGAGGTGCACAATGCAATCTTGTTGTATGAGTATTGATCGACAATATAGCAATGAATATAAAGCAAGTAAATAACACAAATAAACCAATCGCAAATACTGAGATTTGTTTCGAGGTTCGAGCACCCAGCTCTACGTCCCCGCCTTCACCCAGAAGGATTTTCGAACCACTATAACTTTCACAAAGAATAACAACCACAAGGGGTACCCAACTCCTCTATCACACTCCTCAAGTTCAGAAGTAGTGGAGCCACAAATACAAGAATATCTTGGTGATCAAAAGACAACAAACCCTCTTTTGAAAAAAAAAATTCCCTTACAAAAACCCTAGAGAATAATGTGTAGGATTGAAACTCAAGTTTTGTAAGTGAAAAAGAAAATAAAATTGAAGAGAGTTTTGAATCAAAAACTTCAGTGAAAAGAGAGAATTTTGAGCACAAAAACTGAGTGCAAAAACTTCTTTTGAAAAGACTTAAACTTGATTTCTTCTGCAAAGAATTGTTGTAATCACCTCAACCCTAATCATCCCTATTTATAGGATAAAGGTAGGGATAAAAAGGTAAACTGTCATAATGAATAATTAGGAAAGGTTAGACCCAAATCCAGCCCTAAAAATCGTTTGGAGAAGAAAAGCACGTTTTAAAACGTGTTTAAAAATTAGCCGTTTAGGCTGATAATCTGCTCACGGTCGCCGGCCGGTCGACCGGTTTTCAAAAAATATAACCGTTGCCAGCCCATGGTCGACCGCCCGGTCGACCGTCCCAAACAGAGACTTAGGTGCTTTCAGTCGGCCGAAGCTCGGTCGACCGACATGGGGTCCGGTCGACCGCCCGGTCGACCGGGTAACGTGCACACATGCACACACCCAAACGGTCAGAAGTGCGGTCGACTGCCCGGTCGACCGTCCGGTCACCGTCCGGTCGACCGCAACAGGCCAAAAACAGTTTGTTTGAAAAATGGTTTTGAAAATCTAATAATTTTCAGAAATACTTTGATCAAAACTTGGTACACTATATAAAATAGAGTTTGTAAGTATTAAAATATGTTTAAAAATATTTTATGTAAAAGAGAAATATCTTTTGAGAATCATGTGCAAGAACTTGTGTGTGGGGAATATTGAGCTTCAACACTATGCACTATCCTTTAACAAACTAAAAATAACAAAACTGAGAAAAGAAGTCTCCGAGCCGCGTTACACCAAGCTAGAGCCTTCTCTCCTATGAAAACGTCCTCTTGCGTCATTTGCCTTTAAGCGCCATTATCCTTGCAAAAAGGCCATCATGACTAGTAAAAACCTGAAACTCATTCTAAACAACTTATTAGTACCAAATAGCTTCTATGTGTTTTGTTATCATCAAAACTTAAACAAATAGAGAGTGTAACCTTTTGGCCAACAATCTCCCCCTTTTTGATGATGACAAAACATATAGGCTATAACACAAGATATAAAAGAGAGGTAAAAACTCCCCCTCAAATAATGCTATATTAAACAAGTATAAAAACAATTTATTATGAGAAAAAAAATTTTAAATTTTGAAAATTGTGCAAACCCATAACTAACAAAACAATTTTGAAAACCAAAACCATCATACATATTTCTCCCCCCTTTTTGTCATACATCAAAAAGGGATATGTTAGCAAGAAAAACTTCCTTATTCAACAATAGAAACATTAAGTTCACCACATATAAAAGAAATCTATTATAGTCAAGTGGTTTAGTGAAAATATCGGCAAGTTGAAAATCGGAAGAAACAAAATCAATATCAATATCACCTTTCTCAAAATGATCTCTAAGAAAGTGATATCGAATCTCAATGTGCTTGGTCTTACTATGTTGATTTGCATTCTTAGTCATATGAATAGTACTAGTATTATCACAAAATATTTTTATATGATCATAAAGCAAATCATAATCAAGGAAAGTATGTTTCATCCAAAGAACTTGAGCACAACAAGCCCCCGCCGTAACATACTCCGCCTCGGCGGTTGAGAGGGCTACTGAATTTTTTTTCTTGAAAGACCATGAAACAAGACAATTACCAAGAAATTGATATTTCCACTAGTACTCTTCCTATCCACTCTACAACCCGCATAGTTGGCATTTGAAAAACTCGTCATTGAGAATTCTCCAGTTTTCGGATACCAAAGACCCATTCCATAGTGCCCTTAATATAACGATAATGCGTTTATCGCAATTAAATGAGATTCTTAAGGACACGATTGGAATCTAGCACAAAGACACACACTAAACATAATATCGGCCTACTAACCATTAAATACAACAAGCTACCAATCATGCTTCTATACAATTTTATATCAACACACTTACCTTGGTATCCTTATCAAGCTTGGTGGTGGTGGCCATGGGAGTGTTGCAAATTTTTGAGTCTTCAAGCCCAAATTTCTTGATGAGTTTCTTGGAGTACTTGGCTTGACATATGAAAATCCCATCACGCATTTGCTTGATTTTGAGTCCAAGAAAATAGTTCAATTCTCCCATTAATGACATTTCGAATTCACGTTGCATGCATTGGTCAAACTCCTTGCAAAGTAACTCATTAGTAGAACCAAAGATTATATCATCAACATATATTTGAACTATAAGAATGTCACTATCAACATGTTTAGTAAATAATGTGGTGTCTACTTTGCCTTTAACAAAATCATTTGAAAGAAGAAAACTTGAAAGCTTTTCATACCAAGCTCTTGGAGCTTGTTTTAAACCATACAATGCTTTATCTAACTTGAAAATAAAATTTGGATGTACATGATCCACAAAATCGGGAGGTTGTTCAACATAAACTTCCTCATCAATAAAACCATTTAAAAATGCACTTTTTACATCCATTTGAAATTTTTAAAATTTTTAAAAGATGCATAAGCTAGTGTGATCCGTATGGCTTCAAGCTGTGCTACGGGTGCAAAGGTCTCCTCAAAGTCGATTCTTTCAACTTGAGTGTAACCTTGGGCCACTAACCTAGCCTTATTCCTTATAACATTTCCTGACTCATCTAACTTGTTCCTAAAATCCACTTAATACCAATTATTGGTCTATCATGGGGTCTAGGAACAAGGTGCCAAACTTGGTTGCGCTCAAATTGATTGAGCTCTTCTTGCATAGCTAGCAACCAATATGAGTCACCCTCGGCTTCGAGGATGTTTTTGGGTTTAAAATGAGATATGAATGCAAAATTTTCACACAATTCATGGAGTTTGGAGCGAGTGGTTACCCCCTTTGATACATCACCTATGATGAGATCTTTGGGATAATTTGAGGCGTATCTCCAATCTTTAGGAAGTGGTTGTGATTGCTCCACTTCATCCTTTTGAACTTCACCAATAGGTTCTAGCTTGTCATCTTGGATGGGTGAGTTCTTCAAGGAAATTTCTCCATGTCCTCACCTAATGAGTCAATCTCTACAACATTCTCAACAATAGCATTAGATTCTTCAAATTTAACATGCATAGATTCTTCAATAGTATGAGATGATTTATTAAATACTCTATATGCTTTGCTAGTACTAGAATAGCCAACAAAGATTGCTTCATAAGCCTTAGCATCAAATTTACCCAAATTATCTTTAGTATTCAAAACAAAACACTTGCATCCAAAAACTTTAAGTATGATACATTTGGTTTTCTTAAATGATAAATTTCAAAGAGGTTTTGAAAGTATTTTTACACATAAATACGGTTTGATATGTAGCATGCGGTGTTTACGGTCTCGGCCCATAAGTATTGAGGAAACCCATATTCACTTATCATAGTCCTAGCCATTTCTTGAAGAGTTCTATTCTTCCTTTCAACTACTCCATTTTGTTGTGGAGTTCTAGGACATGACATTTCATGCTTAATTCCTTTTCATCACAATAAGTCATGAAGAGTTGGTTAACAAACTCACCACCTCTATCACTTCTTATCCGTAAAATCGAAAATCCTTTTTCTTTTTTCACCCTCTTTCGAAAAGTCTTAAAATGCGAAAAAGTTTGATCTTTATGCTCCAAAAGAAAACCCAAGTGAAACGAGAAAAATCATCAACTAAAACAAAAACATATCTATTTCCATTTAAGCTTTTAGTTTTAGTTGGTCCAAAAAGATCCATGTGAATCAATTCTAAAGGCCTAGATGACATGATATCTTTGATTGGTTTGAAAGAAGACTTGGTTTGTTTCTCAAGTTGGCACGCACCACAAATGCGATCTTTTTCAAACTTCAAATAAGGAATACCCTTCACCAATTCCTTAGAATTAATTCTAGCTAGGTGATCAAAAGATGCATGTCCTAATCTTCTATGCCATAACCATGAAATCTCATCAAAAGCATTTAAACATTTAGTAGAACAATCCAAATTAAGCATGTCAATAATATAGACATTATTTTCACGAAATCTAGTGAGAATACAATCATTGAATTTACAATCAAAAATTTTGCAAGAAGATTCATCAAACACAACTTTGAGACCACGATCACATAGTTGACTAATACTAAGCAAGTTATATTTAAGCCCATCAACAAGAACAACATTTTCTATTAAAGGAGATACACCAATCTTAATGTTACCTATACCGATGATGATGCCCTTGGAGTCATCCCCGAAGGTGACGGTGCCACCTTCAACGTACCTTGATAGGGTTGTAAAATTATTGATGTCCCATGCAATATGCCTCGAACAACCACTATCAAGGTACCACCGCTCCTTACGTCTTGGAGTCTTGGTGTGTACCTATATCAAATAATTTAGGACTTGATTTTGGTACCCAAATTTTCTTGAGTCCTAAAGAGTTAGTGTTTCGAACCCATACAAGATTATTTGTCCTATTTATATGATCATAGCAAAATTTAGCTAAATGCCCATTCCGGCCACAATAAGTACACTTATAAATTCTTACATATTTAAAAGCATAATGAGTATGTGATTTACGAACATGTGAATTATGAGCATGGGTAGATTTAGCATGATTGACGTGTGAAGTGTTGGCATGATGAACATGTGAAGTTTTGGCATGAGATGTTTTATCATTTTTAGCATGTGGAGTATGCATATGCTTCTTTGAAAACATTTCTTCTAATTTAGTATTGTTAAAAGCACATTCTTTTAAAACATTTCCCAAATTATTGATTTTTGTTTTAACATGGAAAACTCATTTTCATAAATTTAGGATATTTAGCTTTACAAGCAATTCTATAGGCATCAAAATCTTTTCGTTGAAATAAGATTAGAAGATAGTTCATCCTTTTCTTTTGAAGAAATTGTAAGTTGATTTTAAGCATTTCAATTTCCTTTTGCAATTTTGAACACTCTTCCCTTTTATCATCAAAACTTTCTGAAAGTTCAACAAAAGCATGTACTAAAATTTCTCTACTTATTTCACTTTCATCATCAAGTGGTTTGGTAGTTACCTTAGGTGTGTTTGCCATGAAACACACATTTGCCGTGTCGACTTCATCTTCGGATTCACTTTCCGAATCCTAAGTTGCTTTGTACACCTTCTTTTCAACCGCCCTCTTTTGCTTCAAGGAGGAGGTTATCTTTTTCTTGAAATCTGGACAATCGGCCATAATGTATCGGGTTTCCGACAATTGTAGCATATGATCCTTTTCTCCTCTTCCCTTCCCATCGCCTTCTATAGTTGAGCTTGTTCTTGTGGTATATTCTCTTTACATTTTTCACAAGAAGAGATAGCTCTTCATTATCTTCTTCATCTTCTTCATCATCGTAGTTGGAGGAGGAAGACTTGAAACTATTGACTTTTTCTTTTGAGGTACCGCATCTTCTCTAGCCTTCTTCTCCATCTCATGAGTCTTAAGCTTTCCAATAAGACTTATGAACTCCATCTCGTCCTTGTCATTCAACTCCTCCGAGGTGGTAGCTTTGATTTCCCATGACAAAGGAAGAGCACGAATCACCTTACGTACCTTTTGGTCGTTGCTTATTTCATCACCTAGAGAAGAAAGAGCATTAGTAATCTTAGTAAACTTGGTAATCATATTATCAATAGATTCATCTTCTAGCATTTTAAAACTTTCATATTGGGAACACAAGAGATCTATTTTAGCTCCCTTGACTTGTGATGTTCCCTCGTGAGTGACCACTAAGTGTCGCCAAATCTCATAGGCGGATTTGCAATGGATAACCCTATTAAGTCATCCTCATTCAAAGCTTAGAGTAGGGCATTTTGAGCCTTTGAATTAGCATCAAATTCCTTGAAGGTAAGTTCGGACCAAGTGTCCTCCTCACTTTCGGGTCTAATAAAAGGCTTGGTCAAAGACTTAGCAACTAGACTACCTAGAGATTGTAGAAAAATGGTTATCATAACTTTCCATATGGGAAAGTGAGTCCATCAAATTGGGAGGAGTCTTAATGTTATCGGCCATCTTTACTAGTGTATGAATGAAGATATGAAAATAGTGATTAGCAAATTTTAGGATCTCTCTAAGGATGTGAAGCCAAAAACTAGAGTCCTAACTCTGATACCAATTGAAATCACCTAGAGGGGGGATGAATAGATGATAATGCTAATCAATGCATAAATTTAAAATTTTATGATGCAACGATCACCCGAAATAAGATTAGAAGCTGAATACCCCGTGAAGGGCTCTGCACTCCTTCCTCGTAATTCCTCTAGATAAGAGTTTGAGGTGCGCAATGCAATCTTGTTGTATGAGTATTAATCGACAATATAGCAATGAATATAAAGCAAGTAAATAACATAAATAAACCAATCGCAAACACTAAGATTTGTTTCGAGGTTCAAGCACCCAGCTCTACGTCCCCGCCTTCACCTAGAAGGATTTCGAACCACTATAACTTTCACAAAGAATTACAACCACAAGGGAGTATCCAACTCCTCTATCACACTCCTCTAGTCCAGAGGTAGTGGAGCCACAAATACAAGAATATCTTAGTGATCAAAAGACCACAAACCCTCTTTTGAAAAACTTTTTCCCTTACAAAAACCCTAGAGAATAATGTGTAGGATTGAAACTCAAGTTTTGTAAGTGAAAAAGAAAATAAAATTGAAGAGAGTTTTGAATCAAAAACTTCAGTGAAAAGAGAGAATTTTGAGCACAAAAACTGAGAGCAAAAACTTCTTTTGAAAAGACTTAAACTTGATTTCTTTTGCAAAGAATTGTTGTAATCACCTCGACCCTAATCATCCCTATTTATAGGATAAAGGTAGGGATAAAAAGGTAAACTGTCATAATGAATAATTAGGAAAGATTAGACCCAAATCCAGTCCTAAAAATCGTTTGGAGAAGAAAGCACGTTTTAAAACGTGTTTAAAAACTAGCCGTTTAGGCTGATAATCTGCTCACAGTCGACCGGTTTTCAAAAAATATAACTGTTGCCAGCCCACGGTCGACCGCCCGGTCGACTGTCCCAACAGAGACTTAGGTGCTTTCAGTCGGCCAAAGTTCGGTCGACCGACATGGGGTCCGGTCGACCGCCCAGTCGACCAGGTAACGTGCACACATGCATACACCCAAACGGTCAGAAGTGCGGTCGACCACTCGGTCGACCGTTCTGACTTGAAACAGGGTCGGTCGACCATTGGTCAACCGCAACAGGCCAAAAACAGTTTGTTTGAAAAATGGTTTTGAAAATCTAATAATTTTCAGAAATACTTTTGATCAAAACTTGGTACACTATATAAAAAGAGTTTGTAAGTATTAAAATATGTTTAAAAATATTTTATGTAAAAAAGAAATATCTTTTGAGAATCATGTGCAAGAACTTGTGTGTGGGGAATATTGAGCTTCAACACTATACACTATCCTTTAACAAACTAAAAATAACAAAACTAAGAAAAGAAGTATCCGAGCCGCGTTACAACAAGCTAGAGCCTTCTCTCCTATGAAAATGTCCTCTTGCGTATTTGCCTTTAAGCGCCATTATCCTTACAAAAGGCCATCATGACTAGTAAAAAGCCTGAAACTCATTCTAAACAACTTATTAGTACCAAATAGCTTCTATGTTTTTGTTATCATCAAAACTTAAACAATAGAGAGTGTAACCTTTTGGGCCAACAAATATAACATGAGATTGGGGGAGACTTGATGGTTGACTAGATCTTATCGGTGGATGTCTGGATCCATTATTGTCTCACTGCGGGGACGGGGTAGTATTGGCTACCGTCTGTTATAGCTCATTCAGCTCCCGTTTTCTATTACTTGTTATAGCCCTAGTGGGTTGGTCCTGATTTCAGCAACCATGGCTCTACTTAAGGTCATGCCCGGGTATACACAGGGTACACCCACCTGATTAGAGCTCCTTGACCATTGGGTTCTAACTAACATAATAAAACAGCATAAATAATAGTGACATCAGCAACGCTTGTCATTTGGTCACTCTTTCATTCAAATTATGGTACTCGTATGCCATGTCCCGATGGGTTCGGCTAGAGTACGGGCTCCGGCATGAAGTGCTAGTGGTATGGACACTAAAAAAGATTGATTAAAATATCAGGTAATTCTGATTGTTATTATTGCATAAATAATATGACTTGCTCGTGCATGTATATTATTGTCCGTATAATACTTGTTATATTTTCAGTATCTTGTTCACCGTCATGTCACTTGTATATCGTATTACACTTTTTAATACTTGTTACACTTCATGTGGAGACAACTATTCATATACACAAATTCTCTGCATTCATGTATTCTT